>VXBC01004054.1:614638-768728 GCA_013399945.1 Ploceus nigricollis | reverse complement strand
AAGCATTTTTATTACTTTTCCTCATAAAAGAAAGCATAAGTCCTTTTATAAAGGAACACTATGAGTGTTATGAAAATGATACACAAACACATCAGATTTTAAAACAGAGCACTTTTTGTACAATACCATTTTAACTTTAAATACGATATGCATAATTTGGTCTACTTGAATGCTCTTTAAAGTGTTCCTACTGAAGCACCTGAAGTAGAAACATGAAAAACATCCCTAAAATATTATCTATCACATAAGAAAAAAAGTCTCATTTGCTTCCACAGATATCAAGGGCTTTTATCTCACCTGTACAGCACTACCAAGGAATGTATTGCCTATGCATTCCTTGGTAGGCTCCTGAAAATTAAAAGTTCTTTTTAGCAAAGATCAGTCTCTTTTCTAATTGCCACTTCATTTTTTTATGCTCATATTTTCAATATTTCTGCAAAAGTCAGATTAAAATATGCCTTGAAGACTTGAATATGAGGAAGGGATTGCAGGAGCTAGGTCTTTAAGAATACCAAATATCCTGACAATTGAACACATAGAAATTGCATAAATTGAGCCACACAAAATGCCTGAATCAGGGCTAGAGTAGAGTTAATTTCTTCTCAGTAGTTGTTACATTGCTGTGGCTTGGATTCAAAATGGGAATGGTGTTGCTAACACACTGATATTTTGGCTTCTTGCTAAGTCATGTTTTTCCTAAGGAAGTTTTTTTCTTGTCTCGTGCTCTGCAACTGAGGAGAAAAAAACACAAAAAAAACCTAACTGGGTGGAAGCTTAGCTGGGACAGGTTACATGAATTGACTAAAGGGATATTCCACATGCCCAGTATATAAACTGGGGGGAGTTACCCAGAAGGGAGGCGGTCTGGGTTCAGGAAGGAGGGGCTGGCATCTGTCAGCATGTGCATCACCATTATTACTATTGCTATTGCTATTACTATTACTATTACTATTACTATTACTATTACTATTACTATTATTATTATTACTATTACTATTACTATTATTATTATTTACCACTGGTATTGTAGTTTACTTTATTTTTAATTAAACTGTTCTTATCTCAACAGACCACTGTTACTTCAATTCTCCTCCACATTCCACTCGTGTTGGAGGGAAGAGAAGGGGAGAGTTGAGNGTTAATTTCTTCTCAGTAGTTGTTACATTGCTGTGGCTTGGATTCAAAATGGGAATGGTGTTGCTAACACACTGATATTTTGGCTTCTTGCTAAGTCATGTTTTTCCTAAGGAAGTTTTTTTCTTGTCTCGTGCTCTGCAACTGAGGAGAAAAAAACACAAAAAAAACCTAACTGGGTGGAAGCTTAGCTGGGACAGGTGACATGAACTGACTAAAGGGATATTCCACATGCCCAGTATATAAACTGGGGGGAGTTACCCAGAAGGGAGGCGGTCTGGGTTCAGGAAGGAGGGGCTGGCATCTGTCAGCATGTGCATCACCATTATTACTATTGCTATTGCTATTACTATTACTATTACTATTACTATTACTATTACTATTACTATTATTATTATTACTATTACTATTATTATTATTTACCACTGGTATTGTAGTTTACTTTATTTTTAATTAAACTGATCTTATCTCAACAGACCACTGTTACTTCAATTCTCCTCCACATTCCACTCGTGTTGGAGGGAAGAGAAGGGGAGAGTTGAGCTGTGTGGTGTTTCATCTCCAGCTGGGCCTAAAACCACTTCAGTCAGATATAAATTGCTTCAAATACTCAAGGCCAACGAAATTAATCCTCTCCAGCTCCTTCAGCTACTATAGCTTTAGAAAAGATTGTGTTTATGAAGTTATTCCCTATTTACAGATGCATATAAAATTATAATTTTAAGTATTTATTAATAGAATTGGACTTTTGTGCTTAAACATGCTTCAGCTTTGAGTTATATATGTTACTATAATCTATATTAAATGACATATATGTATATTTATACAGAAACATATGGTCTAAGGCAAGAATATACATTAATTAGGAAATTTGAATAATTTCTAGAAACTTTCCATCTTCTCAGTGGACTTGTGGTTTAAATGCATGCATTGCATTATGAAAGCATGAATGCTTTCTCTAGAAAGAAGCAGTAGCATTACTACATGCTATTTACACTAGAGAGACTTTGTTCCAGGAGTCATTGTGCAAATGACTTTTTAGTACAGAGAGACACACCTAGAAAAACTTAAGTAGCATATATGGGTTTTTGCTTTTTTCTGGTTTCCTAAACAGTATAATCCCCTTATTCCCAGTTGTCAAACACCACAGCAACACTTGCATGTCAGGGGTGATAATAAATTGTCAGAACAAGACACAAATCACACCTGAGTCTCTTGATTTAGAAAGTTATGTAGCAGAGTGTAAAGATAATTTTTACATGAGGGTATTTTTGAATGTTGTTCTAAACATGTAGGTTTTTTTACTTAGCAGATTTTTCCTGCATTTTTGGAATAAGTTTTTCCAACACTATTGCAGACAGTTGCTGTAGTCTTGGTCAAAAGAACATTCATTTTCACTTAAGAATATATGCTTTTCTGTCTATGAAAAGAAGTTGCATTATAGAACCAGTTATCTGGTTTCCTTCTAATATCAGTTCCTTGTGCTATATAGCTGTTTTCAGAAACATATTTTATGACAAAGCATTTGCAAGTTGGAACACCAGTTTTAGCATTGGTAATTGTAATCTTTTTTAAAATGTTGCAAGTATCAAAGTTTCCCACAGCAGCTCACTTATTTCTTTACTCTAGATATGCAAATGTCCCTTGGAAAATACAGTTGCACTCACTTTAGTAGTAGAAAAGAGTTGTAGCATCATTTGGCTTTGATGCGTTAAAAGGAGGAAGAGCTTTTCTCCAAATTTTTGCTAGCTCTTCAAGAGAAATCCATTATTTATGTAGACAATAAAGCAGTAATGGTATTATGCTACATTTGTGTGTTCCCTGAGCTCAAAAAGAGTGGTTGGCATTCAAGTTATAATAAAAGCTCAAGGGTGGAGTGTTGAACAGATGACGACCAATAAGAATAAGTAATAAGGAACAGGCTACAAGACCAAACATAATAGTTGTGAGTTTCCCTTTTCAGGGTACTAAAACAAGGTGTGCACACATATGCAGACATAGAGAGGATGCCAGAGCAATTAATTCTGTGTCCCAGGTGCTGAAGCAGATGCCTATACATCTGTTTGATTTGTGTGTGTGTGTGTCTGGAACTTTTGGGGGCAATAGCGAGCACAGCGTAAACATTAATGACCTTTGCTCTAAAGGAATTGAGTGTCATTATAGAGATATATTAGTCCATTGGGAAATACACGTATAGTCATAGCAGTTTCATAACTTCTAGAGATTAGAATCTATTAGCTACAGAAAATTACCATATAAGACTGTAAAGAATGCACTTTCTAAACTGTAGCACTATTCACTCGTCTGTATTTACAGCTGGACAATGTTAAACCTTCCTCCATGCTGTTTCTACCCTAGTGCTCTTTCATGTTACTTGAGACATATTTTCCTTTAATACTTTTAATTAGTATTTTAAGTGTCTTGTGGGTGTAGCAAAGTCAGTAAAGTGATACAGTATTCTAATTCCACAGTAAAGAACAAGTTTTATGTGAAACTGTAGAGAATAAGAAGTTTCAGAAGAAAGTAAGTTTAATTAAAATAAAATAAAATAAAATAAAATGTAAAAATTATCTTTTAAGGATTTTCTTGGTTAAAAAGAAAGATCTCTGGTAGTTCTTCATAACTCTTACAATTGAGAATGTCTCTAACTTAATCTAAGAACAAGGGAGTATTAGTCAAATCACTCTTCTTTTGACTTGTATGGGAACAAAGTGAGGATTAAGCAAGGTGACCTGCTGTCCTTAGCCAGGTATTGTTCTCCTGCAGGAGCTTATCCTCAAGGAAGAAATAAAAGGAAAGGCAAAAAAAAAGAAAAATAAAAAACCCCGACCCCCACAAACAGAACATGCAAGGTTATAATCTAGTTAAGTAGACATTTTCATTGCATTCCTACTGTCCTTGTCCTTAAAAGTGAGTCCTCCTTTCACCATTGCAGAAACTGTGCAAGTATCTGCCTTCCTGGCTACCTTGTTTCATCCTCCCACAAACACATGAAAAAGATGGTTGACTTACTACTGTTTAAAAACCCCCACAATTTTTAACCTCTTGTTGAATGTCTTCATCAATACTTGTAAAAAGGTATCATCTAAATCTGAAATCTATCAAAAACATCTGTATTTTATTTCCAGTCATGTTTCTTTTTTTAAAGTATAAGTATCTTCAAGCAAGTAAATTACTACTTTTGCTTCTCTTGAAACTTTGCAAACTTCGGTTACCTAAAAAAGCATTTTGGATGTCTTACTTAAACTGGGTCATTGTGTGACTTGCACTTATTCAAACAGGAAGTTCAAGTGAACATACAGACATTTCACATGAACCTCAGGTGCACACAGTGACACCATCTAGACATTTGAGGATTGCATCTGTGATCCATGGACAAATGATTTTACAGAAGGTCAAGATATTGTTATTATTACTACAAGGATCTGGTTAATACCTAATGATAAGGCCATCTTCATAACTTCCAGATACCATATAAGTATTTAAGACCAGAATGCTTTTAAGCAGGACGTGCAACTTGCCCTTTCTTAGACCTTAAAATCTTTAATAATTTTACTTGAATGCACATTATGATAATATAACAGGAGTACCAGCAGAGGATAGAAAAGAAAAGCAACAGCATTACAGTGTGCATTACTCCATGCATTTCAGTTATTCTACATTATGCTTTTAATGTTAATTATATTTTCCTCAATTTCCTCATTTTTATTGGGTTTTTTTCAGAATCTACTGTTCTGCCTCCTTTAAGTATAGTTTTAAATATAGTAATAAACCAGTTCAGCTTTTCTATTTTTATAATCTTTTTTTTACAAAATCATACTGTATTCCTTAAAAAACTCATTATTTTCTCCTCCTGCTTTCTCTCTTCAAGATCTCTGTATGAATCTTTGACAATTTCATATCTCTTTTCAAAACTTTGTGTTGATATTTTGCTTTGAATTTGTTCTAGGTATTGTCAGTAGTTACAATGCCAATGGTAAATTTTAAGTAATCAAAGTTTGGTGGCTCTTGCAATTACAGGATCTTTTTGGAGGATATTCAAGTAATTAAAATTTCCTCCTGTTAATATTTATCATATGATCCTGAAATGGGAATGCCACTGATATTTAAGGTCTTGAGTTAGTTTTGTTTAAATACATCTATTCAAGAGGACAGCAATCCTAATGAGAAACCTAATGTTTTGTGCAGGTACCTCAGCTCCCTGGAAGAAGAACAGTAAAGCAGCCAGAAGAGACAGGACAATTTTCTTTTAATAAATTTCAGGACTCCATTTCTTGCAGCATATCAGGGTATAAAAAAAATTGCTTAGAATCCCTGAGGTGCAGGAACACTTGCTGTGCACACATATCAACTAAAATAAAACCCTTCTACCCTTCATGCACTTCAAGACTGAACTCCATCAAAGAGTGTGAGAAACTTTTCCCAGTTGCTGATCCCTGACATTTCAGTGATGGGTCATCAGTTCATCAGCTTGCTTAACTGCAGTTAGTTTTGAATGTTTTGAAGACAGAGTTTAGTTTTTATTGCCATTTGCAGCTAGCCCAGTTTTCTCAAATGTTGATTTTTACCTCGTTTAAATAGATGAATGTCTGGCTTCAAGGTAAGTGATACTTGATTCATAGCTCCATACAATGTCATTCCCTTGAAAGGAACTGCAGGAAATGGGAACATCAAGGATAATTGCTTTGCAATGGACTTTAGCTCTTAGCTCCACACTTTTTCAAGATACAAAAGTAAAGATTAAGCTCAGGAAAGAAAAACCCACCATCTACCAGTGAAATAGGAGAAGCTCTCTTCTCCTTCTCTTTCTCACACCTCAAAAGTAGCCTCCAACATACATGTAAAACTGTGTTGTGTGAGCATGTGGATCAAAAGCCACCTTGTGTGTAGATTCAATGATGGATTGAGACTTAATTTGTTAAAAGATATCTTTGATAAAGAAGACATTGAAGAAATAAAGTGGGTTTTAACTGCTCTAATAGTCTTCCGGAAAGCTGATCTTGGTTGTTATTAATTCAATCAAGTAGTACGTATCAGCTATTATTGACTATAGTAATTTTATAGTGCTTTTTCTTTCTAATTCACCCTACTGGTAGGAGGTACAAGAGGTCCATTTTTGTGCACAATACAGTAGGATTGCTGTTCTCTCCCTTGCATCCTATTAGCCTGATGAGCCTTCAGGAAAAAAGAGATTCTTCTTTGATTAACTAGCTAGCTCCATTGTGAAAAGCAGCACAGACTGCAGCCTGTGCTGCTTCAACGTATCAAGGGTAGAGTGGACTTTCTCTATTGCAGTTATATGTCAGGGAAAAGAAACGTGTCATTGATATGGACTTCTAATATTGATAACCTGTCAAACTGGCAGTAATTTCACAGCTTTACTAGCAGTCCATAATGTTAAGTTTTAGTCTGAACTAAATTCCTTTCCCCACCCTGACCCAGATGAAAAAAATTAGGAAAAAAATTTAAAGAATATTTTATATTAACATTAAATTTCTTCATTGCCCTAACAGCTCATCTTCTACTCTATCCATATATCAAAATTTCAGTTAAATTTACCTGTGAATCATAATAATTTTTAAAATTAACAATTAGCTATAAAAGCTATAAAAATAATTAAATATAATTATCCCTTGATTATCAAAATTTTTTTTAGTTGCTTGGTTGATTTTTTGTTGCAGTTTTTCAGAGTCTTTGATACATTTAGACTAAGTTTTCAGACAGAAAAGATTTCCAGTAAAATAATAATAATAAAAAAACCCTGTTCAGATTTAGTGTATTCATATTTACCATGGGAATTCATGCAAATCTGCATCTGAATATTAAAATTAAAAAATGAAAGTACAAAAGAGTATTTGCACAACCCACTGACTGGCATTTAGGCTGCACAATTTAACAGAAATGCTGTAATAGGATTATTGGATAGGTTTTCCAGCCTGAAAGCCAGGTACAGAGCAAATGACTTGCCTGCTGTGCTTATATTCAGGTAATAGGCAGAAATGGCTGCTCGCTCAGGGGTTCCCACTCTGGCTGGTTGCAGAGCAAGCTGGTGGTCATGACTCTCCTCCACTTGAGCACCACCTGGTTTGTTCTTTTCCCTACTGACATGATTTTACTGACATGTTCAAATAAACATCATTTCCCCTTTGCCTACCCACTGTTGAGAAACCCAGTCTTATTTATGTCTCATGGAGAACCTTACTTCTTTGTGCCTGCCACAAAACCTTCTGCTTTGCTACTGGTGGAAGGGCTGGCACCATATGGGCTGAGGAGACCTCAAATTATCAGCTGCCTTGACTCCTGCTTAAAGTCTGAGCAATATAGAGGGTTAAATACATCTTTGATGAGAATATGATACCAGGACTGCTTGAGGTATGCATGAAGACATCATAATGCACATCAGACAATTAACGTTATGCTTTGAAGTGCTGATGCACAAAATCTAGTAACAGTATCTTTTCTAGCAGCCCGCACTGTTAATAAAGAGAGTCTGNCAGTGAAAGAACTTTATAGATAAGAAAGAATAAACAACCTTGAAAACCAGCACGAACGAATTACGACTTCTTCTTTGGCACGGGGCTGAAAGACAGAGACTTTCTTAACCTTGGAATCATCTAAATATCACAGATTCCGACAGATGATTACATACTGAGTCCACAGGTGTTAGCTTCTCACACTTTTTCCAGTACTCTGTGAATTTTATTTTCTTCTCAGTATGAATGTTTATAAATTAATGCTCTGTTTTCTTCCATGTCCATATTAAAAGTTGATAGTTTTCAAGGTTCATGAAAATGGTTCATGAAAAGTGTTAAAGAATTGGTAAAGTGTTTTTGTTTCTTTACTCAAGGAACTTGATGTTTCCTCAAACCAGATGTTATGTGAGAACCTCAGTTAGAAAAACATTGCTATAAAAATCACAGTGTTCCAACAGTTCATTTTAAAAACTATATTGTGATTTGGCATGGAATGCTGAAGATTCCCTTCCCATAGCAATGGCCACTGTAATTTTCTATCACATACAGCACCTATGAAATCGAATATTTTTGGTACAATAGGGCATGGGTGGATTTTGTCCTCAGTGGATAATTTTGTACCTCTGGTTCCTCTGCAGTTTTTTATTCTCAGAAATAAGGCTTTTAAACTTTGACCAGCCAATCAAGATGTACTGACCTGGTGAACTGTACATCTTGAAAAGGGAATTTACAAGACTGAACCATGGAGCAGGAGGCCAACAGAACCACCTTGCTGGGAGAAAGGAAATAGCATTAATTTTTGAAATAGTTTCTAAAAAAACCCCAAAACTAATCTCAAGAGAATTGCTGGAACAGTCAAAGCTATGTTTATGATCTTGAGCTGTTAGGATGGATTTAAGCAATCCTTTTCTCCTCTGCAGCAGTTCAAACGAAGACACAATTCAGAGCATAGTTGCATGGTAATAAATGTCATGGAAAATATAAGGAACTAAAGTGAGGGGAGAGGTTCAAAAAAGAAGAGAGAGAACCAGAGAGGTTTATATGAAAGAAACATATCAAGAGAAGAGAAAATAGCTTTCTGCAAGTAATTGTACTAATATGAGGAGGGCAGGATTCAATTATTCATATTGACTACATAAGAATTAAAGACAAAAAAAGTATAGAAAAATTTGGATGTAAGTAAAATAAAAGAAAATTATTTTATAAAAAATGAAGCACTAAAATTAACACTAAAAAGAATATTACAATGATAAATAAAATTATTCTAGGGGGTTTCTTATTAGTTTGTTTTCCTATCATGGAAAGAGTAAAATGAGTTTAAAGCAGTCCTCCCATTAGAGAAGGGGACTTGATAGCCATTACTGTAATTTCACTCTGACCTAATGGATTGCGTGGTAAATTCAGGGTGAAGCTAAAACAAATGGCATTTGCATTATCATAGATCTCAAGAACCAGTGATAAAGTGGGGAAAAAAAAAGTTGTTTTGAATCATTCTGTGCTGGCCACGTGCTCTTTTTAAATGTTACAATATCTAGATTATGTACCTGGAATAGGCAGCCAGATTATGGTCTACATAATTCTTCCCTTTGAGGTAGGTCAGTCACTATCCAGAGAACGACAGAAGAATTGTCGAGCTGGTTCAGAGGAACGATCCATCTCATAACAGGCAGTGGTAGAGGCACTGCAAAAGAACATCTGATTGGTTGTTTCAGTAAAATTCAGCACAAAGTCTTCTTGAGGTGGTGGTTCAAGGGCTTTGCACCTTTATGTTTTAGGGACCATTCAGAAGATTTTTGTTTTAATATTCTGTCTTTTAGAAGCTGACAACTGTCTTTGTCTCATGAAAATGCTCTCATGTCAGGGCTGACCCACACAAGCTGAGTCTGAGGTCTGTTTTGTTTTGTTGGGCTTTTCTAAGTCCATTGCCATTATTCTGTTGTTTCGTCTCTTTAGTAATACGAATGCAATAATTTTGTGATCATTTTTGCATTCTTCCCTCCATCTCAATTTATCAATCAGTCTTTGGGACTTAGTTAAAATCAAATTAGAATCAAATGTAAAATAATTGATCTGTGTTACCAACCCTTTGTATTTCCTTTATTACTTCTGCACTTTACAGAAAGGTTGGAAGTGTCTCTTTTTTTTAAAAAAATGTGGTCTGGTCAGTGTTTCTCCCAAACAGTAATCAAGGAATGAATGTTGCTGTTACTAGTATATTTATCTTATGATCAAAGAAAAACATGATCTACCTGCTAACGTAAGGTTCTAGGATAGACTTCTCCTACAATGTCCCTGATTCCTTCCAAGCAAATCTCACTGTGCTTCCCAACTCGTATTTCTGGAGTGCTCTTTATACAGTATTTTCTCCTTGATATCTTTGCTGATCAGACTCAATACTAACATTCCAGTCCAGACATTATCTCACTAAACCTAAGTGATGCCAGAGGGCTGTTTTTATATTTTCAGTTTGTGCATAAAAACATTAAGATTCCTCTTTGTCTGTTTCATACAACATTGCACAGATAACAAAGATTTCAACAAGTTATATTTCTGTGTCCCCTTGTATCTCTGATAATCGTGGAGCTATTTCTGTGGTCTTTCTCAGTGAGATTTCATTCCATCAGCCAAACTGTTTTTCTAGTCCCCTAACCATACCTAAAACTTTAATCTGATTCATAACTCAATGATCTTCCCTTATCTCACCAAGATAAATAACCATGTTTCTGGGCAGTCATCTTTCATGGACTATTATGCAGTGCAATACAGGAAAGAATTGTCATGGACATTCCAGTAAAAACTGCTTTTGGTGGTTCCTGAAGAATTTCTCTTCATATGGGAAAGTAAAGTTCCTTCAAAATGTTGCTTGTATTGTTGAGCATATGATTACAACCTCACCTTTTCTAGAAGCTGATTTGCTAAAAGTGACCAAAAAGTGAAACTTTCCTGTTAATTCTTCATATTTTCTCAGCTGACCTTCAAAAAGTTCTCTCAGGAACTGTATCGAGGTTTTTACATGAATAACAATTTGGAAAGAACACCTGGTTCATAGAAAAAAAAAAGGAAAAAAAAAAAGTGAATATCTTTAAAGCTGCTCTGTGCTTCTGCTGGTCATTTCAATAAACAGCAGTATTTGTCTTGGGAACTGTGAAAGCCTGAAGGAAAAGTTACATAAAACAGTCTACCAGACAGTTATAAATAAGCTAAATGGCTATGAGCTGCTGAAATTTGGTGGAACTGTGAATGTTGTACAGTTGCTAGACTTATCTTTGGACTTCATATGGAATAGCCTACATAAAAAATGAACACTAGAAAATAGAGGAACCAATAAAACTACAATGTTCCCAGTATTAATGTAAGAGAGAGAGAAGTAAAGGTCTCCCATAAGGACAGGAACTTTTAGACCTGGAGATGAGAAGTAACTTCTGTCAAACTGTGAAATGGACAGAACAGTAATCGGGAATTGTTTTTACACACAACAAAGGGCAAAAAAAAATGTACAACAAACTCCCAGGAAGGGTCAAAGCACCTCTGTGACATTCAGCACATTATATGTATGTATCACATACTGTGAAAGCCACAGATTATGAAATATTTTATTCCTCACTTCAAGAAATTACTGATCCTCTATTAGTGCTCAACTAGCTTTATTAGAGTGAAGATATAGATATATTTGCCAATATATCCACCCAGATATTCCTCTTTTCTTTGTTGTATTCCTGGAGAGTTGATACTCGACAGACTTGAGGAATACTCTGACTCTCTAAGAAAAAATCAAACCAATCAAATAAAAAAATCAAATCAATAGACAGCCTGTTCTAAACAGAAAGGCAGAGCTTGTTTGTCAGACATTCTTTACAACTCTAATTCCATATAAAAGTGGTGAGTTACTGAATTCTAAATAAATACAAAAAAATCCGACTCATTGTCATCTCAAGATTAAGACTCATTTAGTGACAACAAATGAGTCTAAATATATTTAGACTCATTTTTTGGACAATCTTAAAAGAGAATGGGAAAGTTTTTTCTGCTCATAATATTAATGAAACAGTTTTGGTCAGATATTTAAAATATCAAAAATAAAACCCAGATTTTTGCAATCAGTACAAAAGATATTAATTTAAGCAAAATATTTTATAAACAGATCCAAGTCAGCATCTTCTAAATCTAACAGAGTGAAACGTCCTGAGAGCTAGAAATTTTGTGACATATAGAAATTATTTTCACTTTTCAAGTAATTCTGTCTGCAAAGACAGAGATTATATGAGACCAGATTAATTTTTAGAGAAAAAGTTGGGACAGAAATCGTGCAACACACACATATAGTAGACAAAAATAAATGCTACAATTATATCTCTTATGGGAGTAATTCTCTCCTTTCACACCAGGTGTGTGCAAAGAATACACTGCCCATCTGCTTACTCTGGGGAATACTACCTCCATTAATCTCTCACTGTTTAGTCATCTAGCAGCTGCACAAAAGGCAAATAGAAGAAAAATTAAACTCTATCTCCTGGAAAAGTCTGGACAGCGCTGGTCATTCTGCAACTACATTATAACCCACAATTTCAAGATTTCTTCTTACAGAAAGTAAAATGTATGAGGAAGGCTGAAGAGGAGGAGACACCTGTGGATGTGCAGGTACAGTTTCTAGATCTTTGTTTCCACTTCACATGGAATGGAATAGCTCCACTGTAGGATTGGGAGAGGCCAGAATACTCACTCAGGAAGAGTATTTAAAACTTCTCCAAAGCCATCAGTTCTCAGAATACGCCAGCATAAGCATTTGGAACTCCATGAATGCAAAAAAAGAAAGAAAACAACAAAGATGGCCTTTTTGCCTCTGTTTGGCTGTGATTATACCCCAGAGAACCCCCATGGTATTTCTCTCCTAATAACTTGACTAAAGAAGTGCAAAATCGCACGGTGTCTTCTACATCATCTCCTTCTTCAGGAACATCTGTTCAGGTGCTCATACAAAGCTCCTAGAGAGAACATGTGCTATTACCAGATCTTTTGAACAGCCAGTGCCAAGACAAAGGGATGCAAAATGTAAATTGCTCTGACAGCAGAGTGTTTCTCAGCAGGGTGTCCCTTTCCATCCTGTAGTCATGACTATGAAAGGCAATGAAAAGTGCAAGATGAATTGGAGGCTCCAACATTCTTTGTCCATTTCAGCAGCTGAGGAGTTCTTAGTTCTTGGGGAAACCTGACCAGAGAGCTGAAATGGCAGCTTCAGCAGACCTAGGAATATGAGCCAGCTGCCTGCTTAAAATAAACGATCAAAGGGGAGAGGTGTTTGGGGAGATCAAGGAAATCTCAAGGCAGATTAGCAACCTGAGTAGTCCCTCAGGAGTCTTAATGCTTCTCTGTATTTTGGACCCCATGCCTCTTATGATCAGCCACCTATAAGTACAGTACAGTTCCTAACATCAGAGATGCAAGGCATTTTGCAATGCTGCTTTTTCTCAAAATGATTCTCCACACACAAACTGCAATTCTGGTAGTAATCTATATATTTTAAAAATATTCCTCTGCATGACACCCTCTTCAAATGGCAAGACTATACCAGAGAAATTAATACAGAGGGACTCTGAATAGGCAGCTAACCCACAGCCTTGAGGTTCACCTCTCTGTGACTGAAAATTCAGTTTTGTGAGTCACAGCTGTGCCGTATTGGCTTGATTTTACAAAGAAATCTGTTGCCTAAGCTGCAAGATAATGTAAGGTAAAGCTATGCAAGATAAGAAAAGTAAAAACAGAAAGAATGCTGAAAGACTCATGGTTATCAGCTGAAGGATTCAAAATAAGAATATAAAAAAGATATAAACCCTAAGCACCAAAAATATTAGTGAGTCAGAAAATAAAAACAAGTTTGAGGAGGAATTGCCCCAAGGAATAATGGAGATTGATTCTACTCCAACTGACTGGTTCCTACCAGCTAACAGGGACTCACTGGGTGGCTCAGTGGGAATGGGGAACATACTAATGTCAGTAAGATGACAATCCTTGCCATCTGTTATTAACAGGAAAAACTTGCAGTACATTAGCAAGTTACATGAATCTTGCTTGTAGAAACTTTTTGTACATGGTGAAAGTTGGCCAAATAAAAGTGGCTGGTACAGGGAAGATTACAGGCCTGCATATAAGTAAATAAACTATTAGGCAGAGGACACAGCTTCAGCACAACTGTTCTTCCAGGTGGGGTGGGGAACCAGCAAAGGGGGCTGAGATGGATGCTCTCTGCATTCAGTAGTGATTATGGTGAGGGTAAAGAAACTCATTTTCAACATGAAGTCACTGTCAAGCCAGTACTTATTCCAGCTTACTTCAAGGAGGTTCCTCACTGCAGGATGCTCTTCAGGCCCAACCCAGGCACAAGTCTGATGAGGAGCAGCTAAGGGTTGTTTAGCCTGGAGAAAAAGAAGCTCAGGGAGGACCTTATTGCTCTCTGCAACTATCTGAAAAAAGTTTGTGTCCTGGTAGGGTTTGGGCTCTTCTCTCACTTTACAAGCAATAGTACAAGAGGAAAAGGCTTCAAGTTGCACCAGAGGAGATTTAGTCTGGATATTATGAAAAATTTCTTCACAGTAAGGGTTGTCAAGCATCAGGGCAGGCTGGTTAGGGAAGTGCTGGAGTCACCATCCCTGAAGAGATTTAAAAGATGTGTGGTAGATGTTGCACTTAGAGACATGGCTAAGTTTGGAAATGTCATGTTAATGGTTGCACCAGATGTCTTTTCCAACCTACACAATTCCATGATTCCATGAGTCAACTTGTTATCTACATTTACATCATCTGTGAAACCCAATCTTGGTTTGGCCAATGATGTTTTACTTGAAATGTGTGGTTGCAGACATTGTCAATAAAAGTTACTGTGTTAGGAGTTCATGAAGTTTTAAAATTATGACAAGTTGCTGGACTGCCTTGCATGCTACATGCTCTCCAGCTAATTTTTTCCCAGAGTCTAACTACGATTGATCTGTAGTTGAGAAGATTTCCTTCCTGACAGCTGTGGTCAGCTCAGCAAATAAGAGGAAGAAAAATCTACGTGGACTGCAGAGTTCACAGTGGACAAATAAAAACTAGATTGAAAGAAGGTAAAATAGTTCATTTAGGATTGCTCATACATGTTCCAGAATTGAAGTTCTGTTTACCAACAGGGTCTCTACCTGTTTGATCCTACAAATCATTTCTGATTCCCTTAAGCTCTGAATAACAGAGCTTAAGATGTGCATGAAGTGATTTAATTTATAAACCCCTGCACTGAAACTGCTTTCTTACAGTTTTTACACAGCACTTAGATGATAAGATGCTAATTTCTGATATGTTTTTAGGTATTTTCCTGAATTAAAAATTATTACTATTAGAGTTTTATAGTACATACTTATTTACCTATTGTTAAAGTCAAACCTAGAAGGGTACCAGGGAAAAACATCTTACAGTGTTGATATATATGTACATGTATGCGAAATAAGATAATCTCTCTAGAGGGCACCTGAGAATGCAACTTGTGGAACTGTTGATCCAATTATCTTTAGTAAAACAAGGACACGCTTGGTTCTTGAACACTCATATTCAATTTCATCCCCTTTAGCTTTGTTTAAAGTATAATTGTCTGCAATATCACTCTTGCTCAAAATGAGGATAATTGTTACAGATGGAGTGCAAATAAAAAGCTGAAAAATCTTCAATTGTTTAAATGCACATAGAAAATTTTCACTTTCAAACTACCCATCTCTCTGTTGCTGGCGGTGATTTTTTTGAGGCAGTGGGGCAGTGATGAATGATGCACAATGATAACTGAAGAAACTATTGAATCAGGTGCAGGCAATTAAAGACAGTCCTGCAACAAATGTCTGTCCAAACCTATAAGCCTGAGGCTTGTTCTGATTACAGACTGAGAAGCACTAAGCTTATGGGGACTGTATGATTTCAGACACTTCTTTGCTATCATTTACAAATCTCTGAGGTTTTCCACCTATCAGCCTCAACTTTTCAGTTCATGCTTGAGGGGGTTCCATTTTCTCTTTGTAGTTCTACCTTTTTTTGGTCTTCTGTCAGGCCTGATAATATGCTTTTTACTTGCATACAGTTATCAGAGGTCTCCAGGCATACCTTAATCTTTATCACAAACAGAGGGACAGATTGGAGGACTGCCAGCTTTGCAGACAGCATGTTTGACAAACCTTGCAGAGCTGAGGCTTGTCAGTACAAACCACAAGCTGGCCTAGAGTTCTTGTCAGGTGTACCTGAGTCTGGCCAGGTTCAGTCATGTGATGCATCATATCTTAAAGTAGAAAGCAAAAAAGAAAAACCATCAAAGTTTAGACACTAAGAATATAGTTTCCAGATTTGAAGCCAATCACACTAAGCTCCCCTTATAGTGACTGTGGAGTGACTTCCCTAGAAGATAATTCAGCTCATGTTTGTGAAGTATCTGACTGAGATATCTGGCTTTATCATTACTAAGTTTAACGTAAAAAGTGTTGGTCAGAGACACTTCCAATGATGGTATCCTTTTCTGGTTTTAATATAATATTCCAAAGTCATCTTTCTCCAAATCTTAAAGTCCTGACTCCAGAAACAAAATAACTCAATAATCTTCTTCAATTTGAATCATTTCAACTGAAAGATTCACACCTCCCACTTTACAGATTTAAAGGAAGAGGGTGACCCATACCTTGTATGCTGATGCTGGCTTTTTAAGCAGCTAGCAGCAGCAGAAGTTGCAGGTGGGAAAAAAGCAAATTACAATCCTACTGTAAATTTTAGGTATGCAGCCTTAATCTAACACTTATGATGGCTGAACTCTAGAAGGCACTGCCAACATTATCCTTCTACTTGATGATGATGTCTTAGACAAAATGTAGATAAGAAGAATGCCAAAAAACAAAGTCCAGGTATTCTAATCTCAGAGGTTAGGCACCAGCTCGGAATCTGCAGGTACCAAAGATCTCCTCTGCTGTTTTTCATCACAGAGACAACATTTTGGTAAGAATATTCTAGGTATGAGCATTTTCTCCAGAGACAATTTTTTCTGACTGGGTGGGGACTGGTCTAGCTGGTTGGTCTGTGGTCCTGTATCTGTGTAAACAAATGCAAATCTAGCTGAATATGTCAGATTGCATAGGATTTGAAAGACATGTTTTTTCCTGACTGAGGCATGCAAGCATGTAGCATCCTGTGTATTTAAAATGCCAACACATAAAAAAAGTTCTACAGGAGCTAGGTGTCAAAGGCATCCACTCCCAGCACTGAGGGCCTATATTGCAGCACTGTAGTGCTAAATATCATAATGCTTAAGGCTTATAGGGGAAGTAGTCTTAGGAACTTAGCAAGTTATGGAACCTACAAAACCTAATAAAATCTGAAACCTGAATCATCTGCCTGGCAAAATGTGTAGCCAAAACTGCATGTATAGGGCACAATTCTTGATGAAAGAGTTCTAAAACATCAGCGAAGAACCTAGAGTGAAATACAACCAACTCAGATAGTTCTATGTCTCACCATGTTGCAGCAAAAGCAACTAAGCAACCTTTCACAAGCTCATTTTATAGAAACAGAAACCAGTTCTTAGGGGAAAATCTCCTTTAAGATATCAGGACAAATCAGGAGATGGGTCATGGTCAGACTGACATGACTATGACATTCTGTTCCCATTAGTCATGGGCAAGATTACTGTTGAATTCAGTCAACAATTAATCCCAGAAAACCTTACTCCCAAATATCTAAAGACATATATTTTCTGTAAATATTAATACATTATTTCAGTTTGAAACCCCACATTTTGCAGTCTGTACCTTCAGATATAGAATCATAATGAATGAAACTGACTCAATATGAACAGCCAAGAAAGCAGTTTTTCTTGTACATAATTCTAATATATTGGTCAGCAAGTTTGGTATTAATACTGAAAAGAGATAAGCTTAGGATTTCATTTTTACATAAAGGCAGCATTGTGCTCTTCCACTAGCATGTGCAGGAAGGTAATAGGAAACTAGTAATATATTTTATTTGTGCTTGCCCTGCTGTAAAATAAAAAGTGTAATGTAAATGAAAACAGTACTGAAGGTAAGACAGGAAATTGCATTGAGGAAAGAAAAGATCAAAGTTCAGTGTTTTCCTTTTCTTATCCTGACTACACAGAGCTCCAAAATAGAGTTATTAATTCTTCAGCATAAAGCAACAGGTCCAAAACAATGAGAGAAAAACATTTATGCTTGTAGAAGACTCAAACTGCAAGCCACAAAAACTGCAAAGACTGGGGAAACATATTCCATTAATAAGTAATCTCCTTTCCAGACAAGAATAGTTCTTGTAACATTGAAAAGATTGTTCATAATTTTACCTATAGCTGTATGGAAAATATATTTTATTGCAAAATGAACATTGAGCAGATAACGGAGCAAATGACAGGGCCTTTGCAACAAAAGTAATGTGGTGTGACTAGTGTTGCTCCAGATTTCTTGCCTTTCTTTTTCTTCAAATGTCAGATATTTCCATTTTAGAGCATTTTATATTTACTTACAAATCATTTGACCATACTCTTGTTCAGCCAAAATCCAGAACAAAATAAGTGTGAAAGCACTGATTGAAACTGCATCAATACTGTTACAAGATGTGTTGAAGTGGCAGCTAACAGTAGGTTCGCATTTCCTACTGCAAACCTACTGTTTGCAACTGTTTTGCAGTTGCTCTCCTGAGTTAATGGAGAGCATGAGAGATTAGAGTTTTCTGTTAGCAGTGTGAAGAACAATAAAATGTTTGGTAGCATATTACATATCTAAATAATTATTTTTGATAAACTTGTCCATTATTCAATGACATGTGTTTTGGTCTTAATCAAACAATTTCTTAAGACTGAAGAAAGAGTGAAGGATGAAGAAAGACTGAAGAATGGGGGAAGGAAAGACTGAAGAAATGTAAGGATCTTTGAAGGGGGCTAGAAAAAAACATGAAAAAAAAGTCAGAGAATTTATTTGTGAATGAAATTGCAAGGATAACAAGGAGGAAACTCAAAATGTGGAAGAATAAACTGAGGGTCTTAAAACAATGTATATATGAGAGATGGGCAGTCACCAACCACAAGTTCAACAAGGGACAGTGCTGGATTCTGCAGCTGGGACGGTGCAACCCTAGATGCATGGAAAGACTGGGGCATGAGGGGCTGGAGAACAGCATGGGGAAAGGGACTTGAGGGTCCTGGTTGATGGCAAGTTAAACATGAGCCAGCAGTGCCCTGGCAGCCAGGAGGGCCATTCCTGTCCTGGGGACATCAGGCCCAGCATGGCCAGCTGGGCAAGGGAGGGGATTGTCCTGCTCTGCTCTGCCCTGGGGCAGCCTCACCTCCAGTGCTGGGGGCAGTTTTGGGTGCCACAATGTAAGAGAGTTTGTTAGAGAGCATCCAAAAGGTGGCCATGACAATGGTAAAGGGCCTTGAGGGGAAGCCATGTGAGGAGTGGCTGAGGTCACCTCGTCTGTTCAGTCTGGAGGAGACTGAGGGCAGAGCTCACTGCAGGCACAGCTTCCTTGGAGGGGAAGCAGAGGGGCAGGCACTGATCTCTGCTCTGTGGTGACAGTGACAGGACCTGAGGGAATGGCCTGAAGCTGAGCTGGGGGGGAGGGGTGGGGTTAGGTTGAATATTGGGAAAAGGTTCCTCCCCCAGAGGTGATTGGGCACTCAAACAGGCTCCCCAGGGAAGTAGGCTTGACGGAGTTTAAGAAGTGTTTGGACAGTGCTCTCAGGTACATGGTGGGATTCTTGGATGTCGTGCACAGAGCCAGAAGCTGGTCTTCATGAGACTGATCTGTCCCCTCCAACTCAGCCTATTCTATGATTCTATGATTCTATATCTACAACCAGATGAAATTATTTGAATGAATGTGTAAGTTCTACACAAGCCTCTCACACATATCTCCATAAATTTTACATTCATATGGAGAATTCCTTCTGACTGTGGCACAGGAGCTGACATGCCATGTTTGGATTGTGACAGGAATTATTAAAGAACTGGAACTCACTATAATTAAAGAAAAAGTACAGGCATTAGGCCTAAAGGGTTTCATATCAGCTACCCAATTTATGCTTGTTTTGGCATTTTTTCTGTCAGAAACTACCAACACTAAAGAAGGAAAATATTTTTCTTTTTTGTTTTCACACCAGCAATGGTATAGTTGGAACCAACATCAAATGCATTACCACTAGAGCAGCAGCCTGTGGGTGATGCTTAACAAACTGCACTGATAGGTATATCCCTCTAATTCAGTATTTCATGATGAAGTGATGCTCCCTGAAGCACTCCAAGTAGTAGCTTTAACTTTTTAAGTAACAAAATGCTGTACCTTGAATCTCATTTTTAAAATAAAGCCTGGCCAAAGAGAAAAGCTAGCAATGGGTTGTGAAAATAAATGGCTGCACATCATTGTCAAATGGCTGAGTTTTTTATGAGTTACTAAATGCTAGATCCTCTTTCCAATATGATTTTTTAAAAATTGTTTGTGGGGATGCTCCTACCTGGAGATAAATTTATTTTGCTTGTTGGAGGGTAATTTCATGCAGAAAATTCTAAATAGCTGTTGTGATACAACATGATGTAATTAACACTGGTGCACTGCCTGAAATGACTGGTTTGAAAAATTATAACCAGGTAGGATTTTGACGGAAAAACTAAAACCAGAATTTTGCAGACTCTTCTGCCGCTTGCAGATTTTTCAGTTATATTATTGCTCTATTTGCAATTTGAATCAGAAATAGAAATATAGATGCCAATGAAACATCTTGGGTTTTGCAGAAATCTTCTCAAGAAACAAGCTGGAAAATTATTTTGCTTTAGGCATCTAGAAATTTGTTTCTACACCTGAAAAATATTGGTCTCATAAAAGTAAGAACATCTAGCTGTAAAATTTAATAGATGGATGCTATGCAAGATGTAAAACCCAGTGGGGAATACATTCAGATTTTGGTAAATACTACCAAATTACATTATCTTTAACGTATCTTTAAGACAGCAAGAAAAGGAACATCTCAGGCTTGATACTAAGCCTGTTCAGAAAAACATGCATTTTGTTAAAAAAAAAATTGGAGTGACAAAAGACAAGTAATATTCTGAAACAGTTGCATAAATTGTGGTTTTTAATTCATAGGACAATAAACACTCCTCAGATGATGAGAATCGCAAATGTCTTCCTTTAGCTCCATATTAATGTTGTTATTCAGCCACTGGGGTCTGACACTGACCTTAAATTGACTTGTTTCTGGCAAAGTAAGAAATTCTTTTAGAATCTCATACAGCTTATTTCTGCTGTCCTTTAGATCACTCGCAATTTTCTACTCAACATCAGCATAAAGAGCTTTGCCGCTGTTGCTATGGGAATGTCATGTTTCTCTTCATTACACTGTTCCCCCTCAACCACTGACTTACAGACATCCCTCAGCAATGCATTTGTGCTTTTTTGCATACACAGCCATGACAACATGCATACAGGAAAGAGAGAGAGGCATAAAATTCATGCTGAATGTCAAAATGCCGAATCAGTTCCAGTAAGGCAACCAAAACCAAAAAAAGATACACTGAAAAGCCTTATCCTATTCTCAAGCCTAAAGCAGCTCCTGTGGAGTCATCTAAAAATGAAGAAACTTTAATCCGAAAGCAAATCTCCTGAAGCAGTGGAAAAGGAAGGACTGTCACAGAGACTTGTAACAAAGCCGGTTTCCAGTCATCCTTCAGGGATCATAATTTTTCATTGAAATTTTATTTATTAATTATTTGTTCATTTTTTATCCTTTTAGACTGCATAGTAAATAGGGTATCTGTAGATTGGTAGTCAATCCAAACACATTTTCAGCAAATTAAGTTTATATCTTATTGATGCAATATTCTGAGGACTTTACAAATGCTATTGATTAACCTCCAAATAGACCCTGAGACACATTAGAACTTTCCCATCAATTTTATAGCTGGAAAAATCAAGCCAATAGTTAAATGGATCACCCTAGGTCTGGCAGTAGGTGGTGTCAGGAACAGAAGATGAAAATTACAGTTCCGGTTCTGAGATCATAATGGTCTGCAAATTATTGTCATGCAATTCTGTTTCATGTGTGCTGCTAATTGTACTATCCATAAAGGGATTTGGAGACGAGTGATAAAAATACATTTGAGTGCAAAGGCTCTAGACACTTACTAATGTAAAATGTTTTATAGCAGGCAAATCAAACTTAAATGCTGCCACTTATAGTCGCATTCATTTAGGTTTCGAGGATCCTCCTTCCCTATTGAGGATGCTTAGAGAGTAGCTGTTTCCATTATTTTCCCATACAGCTGTAATCATTTCACTGCTTTCTATGGCTGTCTCACTCCCAGAGGTCTTCCTAACCACCTCTAAATGATTTGGATGCAGTTTCTCACACATTAATATTAATACTTGACTGTGAACATCAAACCCTTTAATTGCTTTCATAGTGAATACTTGATGTGCCTGAGTAAACATTCTTTACTTAAAGCTGTAGCTCCATTAGTAATGATACAAACAGTACAATTTAGAAATAAATCCCTGATTTTAATATACTTAAAGAGTGTAACATATGAATTGCTAATTACTTTTTAGAGATAGAAAGTTGGGAGGAGCATAAGAGAAAATGTGAATACACAGAGATGAACTGGTGAATTGTTACATTATAAAATGCAAGTTCTTTTTAGAGGTCAGAGTACACATTACCTTCTATAAATTTACCTTTCCCCTTACATTTCTTTGCCTTGAAATCCATCTAACATGATTTCTGGGATGTAGCCAGAATTTTTTCTTTCTGAAGTGCAAGCCTGACTGAAATCCATTTCTTTATCATTTTCCATTAGAGTAGTTCTATTTCTTTTATGGCTTTCTAAACCCTGCACTGCAAACTACACAGGCTTGCAAAAGTCATTGCTCCTTCAGCAAATGCCTCCCCTTTAAAATCACCTCCATCAACGTTTTCAGAAATGAATTTGTAGACAGGAGCTGGGCCTTTACCCCCTTGCTTTTCTAATTCTGCTGGGTGCAGTGTGTGAGTTCTGGGTCAGAGAATGGGGAGGACCAAGCCACCACTTCCACTCCATCCCCACTGTGGCTGCCTTGCTCCCCAGAGCATTTCTGTTCCTGAGAGTAATTCATGTGGATTTTCTATGCTCTGCAGTCTAATTGACCAATAGTGGCACAAGTGGAAATCTCATTCTTCCCTTCAGAGAATTTCTAGTCTGACAAAAGCCAAATATTTGCATAAGAGCACAAAGGATGACTGATTAGGTAAAACCTTATTGTGGTTTACTCATTATTGCCCTTATTCTGCAAAGTTCCAAATGCTTCTAGATAAATCAATCAGAACAGACATCACTGACTTTTAGAAACCACACCTAAAGAAAGTGGCAGGAAAGAGTTCTGTCTTTTTAATGAAGCCAAATGTCTGCTTGTTCTTAAAATTAATCATGTCCCAGGAAAGAGTCAGCTATTAAATATAAAGTAGTTCCCTTTAAGTCATCTGTCTACTTAGTTCTAACTTTGTATTTAGGTAAGATACTTGTGTATCTTCTCTCCATATATTTTTTCTATTAGCCCCTTATCTCCATATACTTTTCTGTTAATCTAGATATTCTTCCATCTCTGTAGAAAATACACTGAATATATCCTCTGCCTGTAGGGCAGAAAAAAAGAAATGCTGCCTTATATATCAAAGTGCTTTTGTAATTTCTCTCAGGTCATGTTGTGGAGAAACGCAAAAGTTATGATGAGACCCAACTTAACCACAGCTAAATTAGTTTGGATTTGCCTCGATTTTCTCCTTAGGTTCACTATCAAAAGAAATCCAAAGTCCTTTTAAGTGCACCCTCTGCCCAAACTTTATTACCATAAAAAAGTTAGCATAGTTAATATTTAAAACAGTAAAAACCCCAAATGACCAAGGGAGCAAGTACAGAAATAGAATGAAGTTATGAGGAATTCCCTCTTTTCATTTGCTGTCTTCCAAAGAAGTAATTTTTTCCAGGTAAGTATTTGATACAAAAGATAGAGCTATAACTAAAGGCGAGTCAACTGATATTTCAAGAGGGAGGAAGTGGTCAACAATGTTAACAGAAAAAGAATTTGTATGACAAAAAGATCATCAAATGAAGGGAATTAATGGCATAAAGAATATGAAGAAAATAAAGACAAAAGAACAAAATACAGGTTTTAGAAAGATACATTTTAAAAAGAATCTTGAAAGTCAGCAAAAAGGAGGAAAAAGTGAAAAAAAAGTAAAAAGAAAAGGTAGGAGTTTGATTTAAGGGACACAAATACTAAATGTTTGGTTGCAGAGGTAAGACAGAAAGTACAGGAAGAGGTTAACATTTAAAAATAAGAAAACATTATATAGAAGGTTTAAAATATGGCCTGTTTGGTGACCACAAGTGTAGCGTTGTTTAAGTAATTAAGTCAGAAATGTCAAGAGAAGAATGACATGGAAATTGAAAGGATTGTTAACATAGAAAAAAATCTTTCTGAAAGTGCATTTCTAAATAACAGTAAGAGAGAAGGATCTGGTCTGTAAAATACTGAAGTGTTTAACACTTCTTTTTTTCTTTAATCTTTTCATATATCTTCACCTCCAATAATGCTTATAACCATACAGCCATAAAAACATTAATTTTGGCAGTAAAGTAGTAAGAAAAGGCTTTGAATATAGCTGAATAAAAGCAAGGCACAGTAAAAAATCCCTTTTAGTTTAGAAAGCTCTTTTTAGCTTTTCATGTGTTTAGTTACAAAACTGGTTAGGAAAATTTTGGACCTCTTGACACACTATAGGATATGTGATGGACTGGGAGACTGGAAAAAGCAAACATGGTGTGCATTAAAAAAAAAACCCCACCAATAGACCAGTTGGCTTCTACTTACAGAAAAATATTGTAAAAAGTAGCCAAACTATTTCTAATTACCTACAAGATAGCATGGAGATGAGTAAAAGCCTACACAATCTTATGAGAAAAATTTGCAAATCAATCTAAACTACTAGTGCAGCATGGAAGCTGGTCTTGCAAGTATGGGAAAGAAAGACCATGTATCATTTATCTTGACTGCTGTATGATTTCTTGGCAATGCCTCAGATGTCCTCTCATAAACAGCTTGACCAAATAACATAGTTGAAACAAAAACATTCAGGTATTTTTAAAGAAGGATGATTCAAAACCCATTCTTAGTTGTTAGTGGCAATCTATCAAAATGAAAGACTTGCTCAATACAGCTCTTGAAAGATCTGTCCTAAACTCTGGATATGGAACAATTCAAGATTTTAATTAATAAAATGGATGAAAAAACAGAGAAAATTAAATCCTTGTGCATTCTTAGAGATATGTTTGAAGACAAGATTAGAGCTATGATCAATCTTAACAAATTGAAGATACAGAGATAAAAATTGGGGTGCTATTCAGGGAGACAAGTACAAGATATAACTTATGGGCACAAACACAGGATAAAAACCTGATGGTTAGGGAGCAATGTTACAAGGTGTGGGAGTCACTGAAGTCCCAAAGTGACAATGACCAACAAGGCCATATGGCTGCAAAAACCACAACACACCTCTGTGCATGAACACTGAAGCCCTGAGAATACGTGAAGCAATCCCTCTACTCTCCTCAGCACTGGTTGCACCTTGGTTGCAATGCTTCCAGCAATTTTTGGACATCAAATTTCAAGATAAGGAGGCTAGGAGAGAATTAACAGACCATCATAACCCGACAACAATTTTAGCAATGTTAACTATTTAATTGGTAGTTTTTCATACTGCTTTTGCCAAGTGCTAATGTTTTGATTCATTACACCAATTTTTGTATGCACAATAACATTTTTATATTATTATAGAAAAGCTCTTTCCACTAATGCACAAGAACGGAATTAGACTGCAGATGAAGCAGAGCTGTGCAGAGCTATGTGAAAGGGAAACTTATACACTCCTGTGCTATTTACTACAGAAGTTGGAAATGTATAGTACTTGGGGAAAGGAAAGCCATGCTTTTATCAAAGAGGAAGATAAGTGTTGCTTTGGGGAATTGAGTGCTGGCTATGTAATGGAAAAATCATTCTACTCAAACATTTAACAGGTGATCATTAATTGCGTGTTCTTCATTTCCTGTGTTTTTAATTAAAGGCAGTGATTTTTGGTTTGAATCTTTTCAGCTGCAATTGAAATTATAGGAACTGTGCTATATTTAAATCCAGAGTGCTGCACGATGCAACACATGCTGACATAAATCAGATGCAGATATTCAAAACTGACCTCCAAAAACAATGGATGTTTCTGAATGTCATGCCTCTGTTTCCAGATTCCCCATGTGTCAAATTAGAAAAACATTTCTTCATATTATGAAGCTGCTGAGAAAAAATAATAAATAAATCAGTGTTTGTGAAGCACTTGCATATTATATTAAGGACAGCTACAAAAACCTGTAGGGAATATTATCACTTTTGTCTTCAGTGTAATAAAGACAACATGGGACCACACCAGTATTTGTTCATTAACTGCACAATAAATGAGACCAAGTCCTGGAGGAAGGGTATGCTCTAATGTACACAAAGGTCCAAAAGAGCAAGCAATCTTCACAATTACATTTTGCAGCATTACATTGAACAATCAAACTCTCTAAAGCTTTTAACATGGATTTTTATATTTAATAAATATCTATATAACCAGGAAGTACCCAACAGTGTTATGGAAATTATAGCATAATCAAAATAATTGTGATTCTGTGGTATCTATGAGCGAAAAAGACCCTATTTAAGTATATTTCACCCTTTTTAGCATGGCAGAGTTATTTTCTCTCAAGAAATACTTTTGATATCTCTGAGGTTATTCCTGCTGGTGAGGTAAACACACCTGCACTCCAGGGATTTAATTCAAACCTGAAGAAAACTGAGATTGGGATAAACTGTAAGCAATTCTCATCACTCTTCAGTCTGAACCTGTTGCTCCCAATTTTGGAGAGAATGTCCTAAGGGGAAACAAAATATCCAAGGGAAAGAATCTGTTGTCATATACTCAGGAATATTAGTTTGACACCAGAATAAGGGCAAATATGGAGGAATTCAATGGTGCACCTTATTGCTTAAGGTTACTTGTGAAGGACTCCCACAAATATAGTTCCTTTTTCATAGACTGCTTAAAATATTTAAATTTGAAAGCTGTGATAGAGGAATATTCATAGTCAGAACAACACTTGCATATTATAACCCAAACAACTGAAGGAGATAGGTGTTTATAGGGTCAATTTATCAAGGAGAATGTTAATTCTGGGCATGATCCAGATGATAATATGCATTTAACCAGGTTTAGGCATGGAGGAGAGAGTTTTAGAAGTGTTTTTAATGATCTAAATCCTGCATAAGCCTCATTTTAGCTGCATAATCATTTGGGTCTTTCTCAAAGTGTTGTCACAGGCAACAAGTCTTATTACTACCATTTCCTCAGGTGAATTTATATAAACACAGATTTGGATTCAACCAACCTCTATTCAAACATGTCTAACATGATCTAAAACTTGTAATTCAACTAGAACATCGCTCTATTTTAACCACAGAAATAAACCATAACTATAGAGGGGAAAAAAAAAGGGGGAAGTTGTCATGGATGCCATGGATCGTATAAAGATCTCATTTTGATAATCTTTCTGAGAGAGAATTTTCTTATTTTTACTTTCTCGAAAAACTTAAAAACGTCTTTGCCTAAAATAAAAACTGCAGAATTTCTTTTCTTCAGTTAATTTTTTTCTTAGACTAAATTAAAACAAACCATGTCTTGATGGGCAGTAGCCACTAATTTTCAATTGGTTAATCTTCAGCTACAGAAGCATTATTTCCTAGACCCTTTCAGGTACTTTTTTAATGACAGTTTTATATTGAAACTCTTCCACAGGGATGTCCTTGACTTAATTTGGTAGTCACACATAGTGTGACTACAATAGTGTTATGCCCCAATAAATATCTTGACATACGTCTATTCATTTTCAAAGGATCAATAAGGAAAAAAAATTATGGTAAAGATGAAATTAGGATTTCTTTTAATCTTTGTCTTTGAAAATTACCCAAGAACAGTAAAGAGAGTGTATCTCAAAGAGCCATATGTTGAATCAATGTGGTTGTGTTTTAAGGCAAAGAAGTGTACAGTTTTCACCATAAGTTGAAACAGAAGATGAACAATTTCAACTCTATTACTATGTACCTGCACTGGGACACAGGGAGACAGGAGGAAGTCCATGTCATAGTAAAAGGTTTCTAAAATCATGAAATTTGGGGGGTTAGAAAGCAAAGTTAGACTTAGTAGGCCGGGAGAATAGACCATGGGGAAATACCCTGGGAACAGCTAGGCCTTGTCTTTGGTAGATCATGTGAAACTATGCCTAGGTAAACAGTACAAGAGGGACAATACAATTGTTAGATGTAATTAGATATAATTGTTGTTTAATCATAGCAAGGTTCATGAGAAATTGCGTTTGGGGGCTTGGGGGAATCACGAGGGATTCACGCTTGAACGGGATCAATTTATACAATAGAACAATATAAGCTTAATAATTAATACGTAGTTATGTAACGAAAAGATATAAAACATGTTCGGTTCGGAACCAATGGTGGAGTCAGATTTGGGTCTTTACCCCTGATTCCCAGAGCTCTTCAATAAAGCACCTACATATAATCATATCCCTGTGATTATGTGTGTTTCCTGACTTCTAACACATGGAGCAATGATGTTGCTCCAAAACCTCTCCTTCCTCAAAGCATTCTCCAGCACAAATAGGTGCTACCCTGGGTGCCACAGATACTTACCCATTCCTGCCACATTCATCTCCAAAGTAACAGCAAGACAGAGAATTAGAAATATAGAAATAAGTCTTTATTACTACAATATTTTATCTTGCAATGTAGTCCTTAATGAATGCACAAGAGTATCCTACCAAGAGAAATCCTGGTAGGCATTTCACTCGAAGAAATTTATCAAGCTAGTGGAAGTCTATTGGCAGATCCCCATGGGTTTAAATTATCAAAACTGTGCATTAGATAGATCATATATGTGGCATATATGTGATCTACATATGTGCATATACATATACTTGAGCATTTTGAACAAGAAAGGTAGTATATTTTTTCAAGTACTTTTTGATATGCCATTCAAAATATTAATTCTAATTTAGGAAATAGTGCTAGCAAAATGAAAAATCTCTTTCATTGTCTTATTTTAAATCAATGTTAAAATTAAATGTTTTTTTGGTGTACTGTTATATAATATGTTGTATAATAATGATTGCCAATGATCTCTCTCTTAATCAAGAAGGTACTTATGAAATAGTTTTCTGTCTCTTTAGTTCTTTTAAGTTTCTAGAAAAATCCAGCATGATACAGACTTGAAGAACAAGTAATTAAATTTAAAAATAAATATGGAAAACTGTAAGTATAATATCTTTCCTATAACTCTCATAGTAGTATCACTTGGCACTGAAAGCTGAAATAACAAAATGAGACCATTGATTTATAGTCAACATACTCTTTCTAAAATACTCTGCTTTCCAAGATAGCGTTCTCTCATCCTCATGCTGTATATAGTGAGATGTACAATTAATTTCACAGGTGTTTATGTTAAAGAAGCATTATTAGGATTTAGAAATGTCAGGATGCCCAAAATACTTCTCATGCACTTCAATGATCTATTATTAAAAATTAATTAATAGAATACCTGTGGCTACTATTTATGAGTCTGTTTCTTTTCTGGATTTCATCATATCTGACACAGTTTACTCTGCCATCAATATACAATTTCAGCTCGGGAGAAGAAAGTCCTATATCCTGGTCTTTGAACCCAAACCCTTTGCCTGTCATAGTTCAAGCACAGATATTTCATCCCTGCTCTAAGTTGAACACAGTACATTGGTCACCATGACAAGACATGATCACTAGATAATCAGCTAAAACAACTTCAAATTGGTAAAACACTTGGCTAAAAATACAGGAACTTATAATTTCTTCTTCAAAAGAAAGTTATCTTTGTACAACCTTTCTGCATTCACCCCACTCGTAATATGTTAATTTTACAGCAACTTGTCTCTTCCCATATGAAAACATTTGAGATATGCCAGTTTTGTCAATTCATTAACTTCCAGTGGTTACCATGTTAATAAATCTTTGAGACTACTCATCATGGACAATTCCATTCATGTATAAATGGCAAAATAAATAAAAAAATAAAGATGGCAAAATCTAGTTCACTATCATTCAGAGAGCATTAGCTGAAAGATTATAGACTTCTGAATTACCTTTTCTACTTTTGGAAGAAAATGAAGGAAACTGCATTTCAAATTGAATTGAATTCATTTAGTATTACTATTAATTTATAAAATATATTTTTAATTTTAATGAAATTACCTCATTTCAAATTCTCTGTTGACCTATATGTTACATAATATTCCAAATCTAAGTTATTGGAAGCTGCAGTCAGTAATAAACAAATTATGTGAACTTAATATCCACTTAGTTTAAGTTAAACAGAATTTGGAGACCAGAAAATACTTTATTAAGAAAGCTGAGGAATTATGTATATGACTTAGAAAGCATGGAAAGTACTTTGGTAAACATAGAGAATATATTTCTACATGTTTTAATGAAATAATGTGTTCTGAATAAAATAGGATTTCAAATTTGGGAAAACAGATGGAAGGCTGAGGGTTGAAGGTGTGAAAAATGTACCAGATCTGCAATAGTAGAAAAGACAAAGAAAATAGATTGGTTTAGGAAACAGAGGAATCGGATCACCATCTCTCAGTTGAAATTTGACTATTTATGTGGTAGAGTTGGGATGCAATTTAGGAATGAAATATTGAAATTTAAGGGCTCTTTCCATTGTCAGTGAATAAATGTTTATTTGTCATTTAAGTCATAGAGAAACTGCTCCGGGGTGTACAAGAGGTTGGCACAAATTTAGTACATATGATATAACTATTGTAGAAGATATGAATATTTTTGGATCTTCAGATAAAGGCTGTACAAAAGATTTTATCTTAAATTGTGCTCAGTGTCTGTGTAGGGACAATTAACTGCATATTAGCATCAGCTTTAATTCAAGCTTCTAGGTCTCTATGGTCTGCCATGGACCTTCAGTCATCCAACATCCTTTTTGTAAGCAGTTGCACATAACCACCTGCTGCTCAATTCACTGGGTCCTTTGCAATATCCTAAGATCCCAAAATAATCTCTATGGGGCTGGCAGATGTGACACAAAAGCAGTGGGAGACACCTGACCTTTCCAAAAAGAGCAGGATATCAGGAAGCATCACCTACAATACTTCAAATGGCACTTGATGCTTGAATCAAAACCTGAATCAAGTCCCTGCTGTTTAGCAGGTTTTGGTTCAGTCTCAGTGGGATTGCCTGTAAAAGCTTGGAATTTTCTATAATCCTTTCTCCTGCAACTGCACTTAGTTTGGAGAGTTTAGAAAATATATTCCATTATCATTTCTGTTGCATATATTGCTTTCCCATTCTTCTTTATGCTCTGAGTTTATAAGTTCTTCTGTGAATTTTCATTATTCATTTTTCCTAGAGAACATAATATTGATTATCAAATCATTTTAATATGTATTTTGGACAAATAACCATTCATTTTAAATTCCTCACTCAGCATCTATGAACATTTCATAAATAACTGGAAGATACTCAGAAATGTTTAAAATAAACATAAAAATTATTTGCAAAAAATATATATACGAAAATAATGTGGAGGGTTTTTTTTATTTGATCAGCTTTTCATCCATAATTAAATACAAACTCAAAACCCTAGAGAATTTTAAAATCTTCATTTTTTGGCATTCATAGGAAATAAGAAAGAGGTGAATCATTGATTAATATTAGAAAGGACAACACAAGTGTGTTATTATAATCAGAAAACAGAACTAATTCACCTACCTCATTTGAATCTCTTGGGTTCAGATAAATGCTAAGTCTTTGTATTTTAATATTGCATTAGCAGCAGGATTCCTTTTATTGAGAGAGTATCAAAAGGGATATATCCTCTGATTTCTAATAGCAATTACTTTTGTTACAAAAATAATATTTACAGTATGGAAAATAGTGCACTCTATTCAATTTGCATGGTTGCAAGTGACTCATATTAGCATATTTTAAGAAACTACAACTAATTACAGTCTTCCAGTTGAAATTATGGCATTTGCATTTCAGAGGGGGTATCATCTGTGCAGAGGGTGGCAAGTTCTTAAAAGTCACTTTTAGATTGAAATATGAACAAATGAGATCATTAAATGTCTTGTTAGATAAATGTTCATAAATTAAATGTTTTTTCTCATACTGTATACATGAATTGAGCTACATTAGATTCACAATGTATAGTCATTCCTATTTCTAAACAACTAGTCACTTTAAATAAAAAGCGAAGCAATTGTTTTCCCAAATCTACCAGGGTTCTCTTCCCACTAAGCAGCTGTTTTGGGGATTTTTTTTTTCTCTTCACCCTCCTCCACTTTTTTTCCTTTTTTCCTTTACAAGATACTGAGGCAAAAGTTTGAAAATCATCGTCATGACATGGATAGCATAAAAAAATTTTCAGCTTTTTTCAGGTGATTCATTTCTTTTAACAAAAAGTTTGGAACAACTGCATATTTATCCTAAATTATTCCTTAGATACAGGGAAGTCAAGGATGAAATTATAAAAATTTAGTAAGGGTGCAACTTTAGACAAGTTGGAAGAGGATGGTTTTGGAAGGAATTTCAAGAGATTGTCTAATTTGTTCTCTTCAAGGCAAGATCACCTGTACCTATATTATTTTTTACAAACATTTAACTAACCTGTTCTCTGAGACCTCTGATAAATGAGATTAGCTTAGGATTGTCATTTCATTCTTTCAAAACTGACACACAGTCATAAACTGATTACTGCTGAGATTGCAGCTATAACTCTATTTCTTATATTTTATTTGATACTTTAAAATCTAGACTTTCAAGATAATTATTATAAAATACGCATGAAGATTAGGGAAATTCAGAAGAAAATTTCTGGTTAATGACATATTATGCCAGAAATTCTACTGACAATAGAAAGAATTTGCAATAAACTTTGGATTCCTCTATTCTGTCTTCAAAAAAGAATGAGATGAAGAATTTTCTGCGCCGGTGTTGAAAAATGGTGTAAGTAGAATGAAATAGTTGGCAAACAAGAACAAGCTATGGGCCTCTCCTCTTGGTCACTACACTGGGCAGCTGTTAACACTCCCTTATGCAAATTTAAATAAGACCATTCAAGACCTGTCATTTGGAAAACTGTCCTGCTTACCCACCTCCGACTTCAACCCAAACCCTTCATTGGAGTTTATGCATGTATAAACATCACAACAGAGGGAGGTTCTCAAAATGTAATTTTTCCTTATCGAATTAATCAGCCACAAAACACTGATGTTGTGCAAAGACTGTTCATCAATAGTTAAAACTTTGGTGTGTTATCAACACTCTTTTGGCCACAAGTCCAAAACACAGCACCATATGAGTTACTGTGAAGAAAATTAACTCTGCCCCATTAAAAACCAGTACAATAAGGCACTGTTTCTATCCTAAATAATCTATAGTCTAGACAAAAACTATTGCAAATGACATTTTTACACAAGAAAAGCAAAACTGAAAGTTGAAAGCAGGACAGAAAACAAAAATGTCAATGCTTTCCTTTTTAACAACCAGTAATGAAGTAAAATAATAGGTAGACATAGTTCAGTAACAGAAGAACTAGAAAAAGTTATTTAAAATGTAGTACGTTTTTTTCAAAAACTAACCTTTCACCAAAGACAGCCCTGAGGTTAATGAACAGCATTGTGGAAAAGTGGGTGCACTTTTTGCATTATCTTCTAAATGTTTGGGTTTTTTCCTCATTTCATATTCTTTTTTCTTTTCCTTTTAATTTTCTTCAGGGGAGAAATATCAGGGAAAAAAGTAATTTCATGTCAAGTATAAAATAAAGGGCCATGTGCCTACATTTTAATCTGCTTCTCCTATGGTCTTCTTGCAAAATCTCTTTAGCTGCCAATTTTGCAGAAAAAGGACGTTTGCACACATACAATTCACACTTGATTTTTCAGTCTTTTTGAAACACATTACAATCTGAGTAAAAATTTAGTTAGGTCAATGGGAAGCAATAAAAGAGGACAGATGAAATTTTATCCTATATGACTTACTGAATATTTATGTTGTCTTTCCAGTATTTAATTTGTAATTTCTGGTAGTATCAAACGCCCAAAATGATCTCATATTTTGAATACTTCATCAGACCTACTCGACCTGGAATTGCCCCAAATGAAGTGTTCTTTTCTCAAAAGACACTTCTTATTGAACAACTCTTTTTAAGTACTGGAAAGGAAAGCAGAAGGTGATGCTTGTCCTCCCCAGTGTTTTTATCACTTCAGTTGAAGTAGGGGATATTCCCTAAATTGCAGGAGCTCAACTCTGTCCCAGAAATAAGGTACCACCTGAGCTTCCCCCTTACTGCCTAGATCTTCATATTGCCTGTCCCTGGCTCTGGCATTATCATTAATTTCATCTCATTTTTCTTGATCTGAGTGTACATTTTTCTCTTCAAGGTCTATGACCTTGTAAATCCTGCATTTATGCTCCTCTGCCATGGTCTGTGGGTTTTAACTACTCTCACTGTTTTATGGGACACTAACTGCTGCAGGCATATCAGCATCAGATTGACTTTGGTGACATGCTATTTGGTTCCCACTGGATGGCATGAATTTGTCATTTGCAGACTCTAGATGGTAGAAGTTCTAATGAAATCAACAGTCCATAAAATACTTGCACAGCACCATATGAGTTACTGTTTTGTGAGTCTGCTCACCATCAAATGAATTAAAAATCGCAAGAAATGCTTTGGAAATGTTACTAGGGCAGCACATTGAAATACTGTAAATTTGTTGTTAGAAAAAAATCCCAGTAATGAAAACAGTCACAAAAATTAAGTTCAAACTTTTCATAACGTTTGATCTCTCTGTTTCAAGTTCTTCCTTATCTACAGCAATCAAAATATCAGTTGGGTTGTGTATTTCCATCTCAAGATAAAATTTATTATCAAGGATATTTAAAAAAATTCAATAAGCTTTTACGAAAACTATGTAATCATAGAGAACAGAACCAAATATGAGGCACAAAGTTATTTAAAAGTACATTTACATGACAGATTGTTGCACCATGCACAAACACCCAAGACAGAATACAACCAGCCAGCTCAGGTGACATAAGAAATAGAAAAAATATATTCCCATCCTCTCTCTTTCTGTTTCATTACTACCTCCTTGTGTTTCCTGTTCTCACACCGACATGGGGAGTCACACTAGTTTCAAGGGCCTAGAATGACTTTCTATATCAGGTGTTTCATTACCTCAAGATCTGTTCAAGTTGTTTGTTTACATTCATACCAGCATTTTGAAAGAAGTCATTTTTCTCTTCAAGATTTCATGAAGTGTATTCCCTGTCTGCACACAGCATATGGGTCAACATCCTCAATACCAGATGTTCAATTTGTGCAAATCAGTGTAGTTTAACTGCTGAATCTCTCAAAAGTCTGACAAAACAGAGAAGATTCACAAACAACATCACCCAAAATTATAATTATAAGCCAAATAGTCATCCAAAATGGACATAGATTATGCCCCAAAATGCCTACAATCTTGTATGAACAGCTCATCTCCTTTGAGTCAATCTAAAATATTGGAAAAGTTATAGAAACAGCTCTTATTTTCAACCCCAGAGGGGAAAAAAAAAGATTAATTATTCTACTGAGATTTCTGTCTTTTCACATATTTTAAAATAAACCAACCTGTTTGAAATGATTCAGACTGGGGAATTTAAAAAAATAGATCTTGTGGAAAACACTCTCAAAACCCTTTCTAACTCTTCCAACACTGCATGAAGTGAGAATTTTCTCAGGAACTAAACTTAAAAATACTGTTTTATCAAAACAAATCATCAGTAGATGATGTTCTGAGTTTACTTCAGGGAGTAAAAATGTTTCAAATTAATCTTCTAATATATGTCATGATTTCCATAAAACCACCTACAGAAAAGACTGCTTTGGGAGAGACATTGTTCTTGGTAGATATAATTTTAAACTAATCAGCTTGTGTTTTGAACCACAGAAATCTGCAATTCCTTCTTACTTTCTAAAAATAAGTATGTTTAAGTAATACAGTGTCAAAGCTTGTAATGTGCTACTAATTACTTCGGGGGACATAGAGATCTTGCTACGATAAGAAATAAAAGTAAAAGCTACTCATAACCTTCAGGTAAGAATATTGAAATAAATCATTGATTATAATCTCCATTTCTGTTTTTAGAGATTAAATATTATTCCCATTTTATTGCTAATATTACATAGGAGAATAATTAAGCCAGTGTTAGCAACCCAAAAAAATTGTCACCGTATGATTTCATATGTGCTAAAAACCAAATTACATGTTATTCCAATGGTAATTGTATCTGAGTTATATTCACAGTTAAGAAATTCTTAGCCAAATTCCCTTGCCTACTCCTAACTTGATCACCCCACAAGTACAATATCTATTGCAATCCTAAAATTTTTGTCTTCCCCACAGCTGTGCTGAAACTTACAAGATGACACATCCTAGGATGACCTAGATCATATTACTGTTGAGAACAGAGGAAGAACCCTGCCACCCTTCCCTGGGGAGACAAACTGATTGAAAAATATCTCAGCACTGAAGACAGTGCATTAAATTATCCAGGTGGCTTTAAAGATATAGGACAGCTTATTTCTCTTCTGAAATTCAGTTCAAAGAGCATGAAAGTATGTGTCCATGCATGATGAAACATTTTCTCACTGGGTACATTCTTTGCTTGTTAAACTTTCATTTTCTTCACTTTAGGTTGCAAAGAGTCAACATCTAAAATACTTCAGTCTCTTTAGTGGCAGGGTTTTTCAACCTAGAGTATTTTTAAATTTCATTTATAATAGACCAATAGTACAAATACAATCTCAGTGTTTGCAACAACTTTTATGTCTTAGATGCATATTTATTCGAGTTTGTTGCATTATGTGTGAAATGGTTAATTTAATTTGTTGCATGGGAGTTCTCAGGTTTCAGTTCAGCTTAGGGTAGTTGCTTTGCTATTGACTGTATTGTTCTGCTACACTGAATTAAAGACAACTTGAAAGACTGTTCTTGTACTAATGTTTCCATCTTCTCCTTTAGGGTCTCAGTAATTATTGTTTTGTAATTTAACAGACTGAAGCTGTGTCCAACAGATAGAGAAAACCAAAACAAAATCCACTTTAAAATGTTTTTCAACCAACCATAAAGAGTTCAGTATTCAGTACTCATAATTTCAGGTCACAACATATAAAATTCTGTCCTTTTCCAACTCATTTGCTGAATAAAATGAATAATTTGAACTAAGCCTCACAATAACCTTTATAATAAGTGCAGATCAATCTGACTTGTTGATAACTTAGGATCTGAATAGTGCAAATGCTGCAGTTTACATTCAAGATCAATATCCTCACTGCAAGGATAAAATATTAATATATAGCATGACAGTGAATCCTTAAATCATCACATTTCAGGAATAGGAGGGAGCTTAATCTTAACAGCAGGTACAAATTTCTCCTTTGTACAAATATCCACTTGTATTCTTAAATTGGTTATAGTATTCCTGTGTTTGTAGTAAATTCTCCAAGGACATGATCTTTCTGTAGATCTGAAAGAATAGGTAGACCAGTCTTAAAATCTCATTACAGTTTGTTGTAGCCCTCAATAGCTAATATGGCTTTTCATTAAGTGCTCCTCTGAGAAATCTCATCATGCAGTTCTCCCTTCAGTAATGCAACTATAGTACTGTTTGGATGCTTTACCACAGAATTGAGAAATAATACTGAATTTTTGGTGTTCTCTCAAACTATTTAAATAACAATAACAGATAGATAGATTGATTGATTGATTGATTTAAACTAAGAATAGACAACATATTAAATGTTTATTTTACTTTTTTTAATACCCTTTGAAAGCAGTCAGTTAACTAATAACTTGCACAAATGAGGTAATGTTGTTTTATTTTATTTTGTCTTCATGAGGTCTCTCGGGTTTGTCAGAAAGGTACAACCAATATTTGTCATATCTGTACAGTCACTGCTCAATTAAGAGATGGGGACAAAGACTATTTCAGGAGAAGGTTTATCAGAGGAGACAGGTAATATTGGCCATGGCCTTCTTGACCAAACAATTCTTCTTGAGGGAGGGAGAGGACATGCTCATGTCAGAGGCTCCATCCCACGGTGGCAGCTCCTCACAGGATGAGACACACCAGCCTTTACACGGGGCCTCAGGCACGGCATTCCTCTGCTCTGCATTTCAAAAGTTAGGAATAGAGTTTAAGGTTGCATGAGAAGTATTAACACATAGTCCAGAGGGGATTTGCCCCCCACTAAACACAGAATCTAAAGTACTTGAAAGCCATAGCCTGAACTCAGGTTGAATCTTGAAGAAGCAACCTGAACCCAGAAATCTCATTCACTTGCAGGCCTTAATAGTTCATGTGCAATTCATAGAGCTGAACATGGACAGGCTGCTGCAGTATCAGAACCTGTATTTTCATTGCTCCCTGTGCAAGTATATTTGCCCAGAGAGAGCAGGAAGAGAGCTCAGAAAACAGCCCACTTTATTTTGAATTCTCATCCTTTATTTTGCTAAAATAATTTTTGATTTAAAATGGCCTCATGAAATTTAATGGAAGTATGCCAAAAATTCGCACTAAACTTCATTGAAGTCACACCTTGCAAGCTGCAATGAAATTATGTAGGTGAAAGTCATCAAAAAATATTCATTTTCCTAAAGCTGATTTCTTCAGATGTATAGTCGATTACTATTTCAACAAAATAAATGGGACAATTAAAGAACACTATTGCTGGACACTGGTAAAAAGAGAAGATGAACAACATATCAAAATGATCCCATAAAATGCAGTATCCTCATATATTTGCTGATCTAGTAATGTAAGCATCATTGAAATTCATGCCAAAAAAAATTTGATGGCTGATGCACTACAATGAAAAATGAAAAGCAAACAGAATAAATTGCAGATTCTTAAGAATGATCAAAAGCTGCTATCAGGTAAATGAAAAAGGTTGATACACCATTAAATGCACTTTACAAACTCATTTGTGTCATAATAATGATGTACTTGGCTGTGCTCCAGGACCTAGGGAAGCAGGCAAGTTGCCACAAGTCTTTTTTTTCCACAAACAATACATCCTGTCATCTCCCTGATTCATAATCTATCAGTGGGTTTTTTTTCCAGAGATTTGACTGTGATCTCTAAGTATTTGTTTGGTATGATCACAGCCCACTGTAAAGATGAATTTTACCTCATTTGGCAGGATTTCCATGGAGGGCATATGTGTATTTCTATGGGGAAAGGAGGTAGCTGCACTCTGCTAGATAGCAGCAGATCTTTTGATTGCTGAACCCACTCAAGCAATTCTGTGCATATTCTTCATCTAAAGTTACCTCACAATATAGAAGAGTGGAAACTTTACTTAAATCCAAAGGATTTAGACTCTGAAGACTAATTTTTAATACCAAATGTATTAGGATATTTAAAGCTCCTGTCTTCTGAATCTTTCTGTATGATGGCCATCAAGGAGTATTGTGGATAAGATAAGATGAAAAAACCCTATCACAGCTCAAAGAGACCAATATAAACCAATTATTTCCCTAGCTGCAACTAAGGGACCAATTAGCAGCAGCTGACATAGAAGACTGCAGCCCAGTTAAAAAAGGAATAGCAGCCAGAGGGGTTAGGGTCTATTTTGGAAAAGGCCTCAGATCATAAATGTAGTTTCTTAAGAAAAAGTAGGATACAGAACACAAAAGTCACAACTATTTGAGATGAAGATAGGAGACACCCAGAGAAGAGGAAAGCACAGACCCTCATATGCTACTGACTCCTCTGACCCATATATACAGGGGGTCAGGGAGGAACTGGCCTGTAAATGTAAAGGATAAGAAGGGTCGACCTTCTGCACTTGGAAGGGCTCAAGTACAGGAACAAGACCCAACAGACATTGCACTTTGTACTTTCTATTGCACTTTGATTCCCCTGTTTCTCTGCCGTTTGAACTGGCTGGAATAATTCTGTGTCTCTTTAAAAGAGAGTGAAAAAGGATCCTGCTCCTGCAGCTTTGAACTGCTGCCTCTGTAATCTACCATCTCACTGACCAGCTGAGCCAAATGATTTAAAACTTTCATAAGGTAAAGACTGTCCAAGGAAATGATGAACAGAACAAGGCCCTTTCCCCAAACTGTGAAGTCAGTAAATTTGCTACATTCAATTCCATTTTGTTGTCTTCAACCCAGATTTGCTGGTATAGTGTTTGAATCGCATTTTGAAAGGGAAAATGGAAGAATTTTTTTTCAGATGTATCTTTAGAGCTAGAAGCATTCCTTGTCCTCCAGTTTCTACAAGGGAACTATTACTGGTTTTACTGTTCTATATGGGAAAAAAAATCCAGCCTTGAATTGCTGAATTGATCTATTTGTACAAGCTTCCCATCTATTTCTTCCTTGGAATTTCTTTGAAATCAGGACTGCAAATCTGAAGTGAAGAAACCCTTTCCCTGTTGCCAGGTTATTTCATTTCAGCTTATTTAAAGGCAATTAAAAGTCCAATAAAACTCTGTATGTGATTTTACAGGGCACATGCATCTCTTAATATTTTTTCCTTACTGTGACGTTTTTGTAGGATAGGCCAAAAAGTACTAACTGTTAGAAGAAAATCTGTGGGTTTGGTTATATATCCCACACATAAGATAAAATTATTTATCAATTCTTGCAATAAAAAATTAACATTTTGAGAAGCAAAACTAGTTGCTATATATTGGACTGTTGATGTTGGGTGTTACATTTCTAATACAACTTTGTCAAAAGTCAGTGTCAGGAGTATAATACTAACTTTAAAAATCATGAGGTTTTTCAAAACCAAAAATTTGGATCTCAGTGTTAGCTTTTCTTTTACTATTGTTTTCCTCCCTAGTTTTTCTGGCTCCTCCTGATCTGTCACCTTGGTCACTGCATTGCAGAATAGATTTCAAAACATAAATATCAGGAGAAATTTAAGGGATTACCTTTTACACTGGAATATCATTAGTCAGTCTTCATTTTTATTACCTAATCATAATCTCATCAATGTCTGTTTGCAAAACAGACAAAACAACAGGGATCATAAGATAACCTTGTATTTTGTATTTACTTGTGTAATGAAGGCAGTTGCATGTATATGTTGAGATAGCAAGTGTAGGGACAATGCAGGTATCTCAGTCTTTATGGTGATAAAATGACATTTACTTAGTGGACAAAAAGTATAAAATGACCACGAAAAATCCAGTGGTGACTTTTGTTCTCAGGTGCACTAATCCCATAAATTCTTCTGCGACTGTAACCACAGTGAAGACCATAACATAAAAATTCTGCTCTTCTTGAGGTGATAAAATGAACCAGTCACACTGGTCATTATGCCATTGTTGATTTAAAATTTTTTCTAACACAACAAAGCTAACCATTTTTCATGGATGAAAATGTTTATGTTTCCCCTGAAGTTGATTGTGGACATCAAGACATTTATTATTATTTTTAGTGCAGTTTCAATTAAAGAAAGATCTCAAGGGTGTGTGATGTCATGCATACCTGATCTGGTTCGTGTTTGATACCAAGAATAAATACTTCTGTAAAACTGAGAAAAAGCTGTTCAGCTTGTGAGTGTGTGTACGTGCATGCTTACTTCCCTATCTTGCGATCTGCCTTTTATGTCTTTTAAAATATTGGCTCCATTTAGATTCCTTGATAATAACGTATACTTGAAATGACTGAAAATAGAACTTGACATTGGAGCCACTCTATTAAGCATTTTAATTCTGACTGTGAAGTCATATTATTCATAACACAGTAGTTTTACCCATTTGGTATTCTGCAATTATTAGCATTGTATTTAAATATATTAATCATATAGAATACTTCCTTATCATATAGTAGATTCATATATTGTCAATTTTATGAAAATAAAGGAAATATTGTCAAAAAGGAGAAAGTATTCTTTTTGCTGTAATAAATTTCCTTGGGAGAAGTCTTGTAAGATGCTCATCTTAATTACACTAGTATTTTAGTAATGCTGTAAGGGTAAGATAATGATGAGGGTGAGTCATGCTAAAAAGACCTCCAGCCTAAATTAAAGATGATTATTTCCAACTTACTTAAAGCATATTTCCCAAACTTTAAACTACAAAGGGTATCTTTGTACATAATATTCTGCCTAAGGCTGAGCGAATTTGCCAGAATGTAATTTAATGTAGAAAATAAGTTTTCTGAGGTGTACAACCAACACAGATTCATCCCAATTATAAACATATTTTTCTGTTAGTTCAAGAAATGGAACTCTCAGTTTGGAAACATGACTTGTTAATTTGGACAAGAAAAATTTGACTGCCAAGCTGAAGAAAGTACTGCCGTCATATCTTTCACATCTACAATGAGCAAGTTTGTCAGAAAAACAGGCAGATAAAAAAAACCCAGAGTACAAAGGTTTGGGTAAGAGGGTAACAGTCAATTTGATAGTTACCAAAACACAAGTGACCATACTGAGATGTTTAAAGCTTTGCTAGGTTAGTCCAAAGAAATGTAGTCTTTTTGGTTAGCAGAGTCTAAAGAGAGACCTATTTTGCCAACTGTTAGCATGTGGTGTGATTTCAGATTCATAAGATATGAAATATATGTGCATGCAATATTTTAGGTAAGAAACAAAACATACAGGAAACTTGCCCTTCTGAAAAGCCAGACACCCCTCAGAGTAGTTTGTATGGTGTGAGATGCCTACATATGGACAAGTCAAGCTTATAGTGGCTGCTCTTGTGCTTTAGCCCTCATTTAGGCAACATAATCAATGTACACTAAAAGTGTTAATTACGATGTCATGAAGAAATTCAGTACCTATACAATGTTTTCAGGGATGCTTTTTAGAAATCATTACATATTCCATTCTATTCCATGCTAACTCAACTGTGTTTGAAATAACACTGGTTTAGCTTTGGCAAACAGACAAAAGCTCACACAGCTGCTCACTCACTCTTCCTCCTCCTCAAAGGGGAAGGGGAAGAAAATAGAATGAGAAAGATCATGAGATGTGATAAAGACAGAGAGATTGCATACCAAGTACTGTTGCAGGCAAAGCAGACGCAGATTGGAGAAAATGTATGTATAGTCAATTAAAAAAAGATTTGGGCTGTGAGAAACAAATAGAAACATTAAACAGCACCTTTCCTTCTACCTCTTCCAGGTTCAGCCTGTTGCCAGATGAAGAATTGTTTGCACCTGGTGGCGTAAAACAATGTTTATTCAAAAACCACTGGCTTATGGAACCTCACAATGTTTTTACTGTGGGAAGAAGAAGTGGAAAGCTATCAGCCCAGTTGTGCCAACTTTTACCAGTTCAACAGGCAGTCAGGTATGACTTTGGGGTGTTGACCACCAGGGACCACCAAGGAGACCCCCAGGACGGAAGAACTCAAGCATGGGGAGCAGGGCAGGGGGACATCTGTAAATGATTTTGTGGGAATGTTTATCCTATGTGTGTTTATTGATCCTGAAAACTCAAAGAATATGTATGTAAAATACAGTATCTAAACAGGAGCTTTTTCTCTAATCAGCATGTATGCTCGGTGGTGTTATCCCCCATACATCTGGCCAAATGAATAATGCCAGCTTCTTAATGCTACAGTGGTGCTAAGGAGTTTTGGTTTTAGCAGGTTTTGGTAACAAGCTTCATGCCTTCACTCCTGACTTCTCTGCTGCCCCAAGCAGTGCAGAGGGAGAGTGGGATGGGGGATTAAGGTCAGTACACATTGGTTCCTCTCTGCAGCTGCTTTCATGCTTTCTGCATCATCACTAGCTTTCCCATGGAATACAGCCCTGCTCAAAAAAAAAAAAAAAAAAAATTCATCTTTTGCATAAGTCCTCCAAAGGTTGCTATTCTTTCAAGAAATGTTAATCTGCTCTGGTGTGCTTCCTCCACAGGTTGCAGTGGGTATTCACTCCATGCAGCACCTCCTCTAACATTGCTCTTCCTTCTGCTGCTCCCCACTATTTTTGTGTTAATCCACTTCTACCTTACAACCCCTTTTTGCCCTCTTAAATACTATTTCACAGAAGTGCCACCAGCTTTTCTGGTGGGCTCAGCTGTGTCCTATGGTGGGTCCATTGCAGAGTCAGCTGGAACCAGATGGAACCAGCTGTGCCCAGCATGGGGTAGCCCTCTGAACTATTCCCATGGAGGACACCTCTGCAGCTGATTCAGTGACAAAGTCTTAATACCTATGTGCAGTTCAGAAGCCAAACAAAACAGAAAAACAAGGGGGAAAAAAAAAAAAAAAGAACCACAAATGTATTATTTACATCCAAATAGTCCCTTTATAATTTGAATTCAGCAGTGAATCTGTCCAAAAGCCATAATAGAACAGAATTTAATCAGCTCAGCAGTCATACCCATACCACTCAAAAGTCTGCCTTTCATGCTTTTGTAAATGGTAATGAGACAAGCTCAGATCTTCCTGAGATGATAACAGAGGAGATCTTTGCAAGTAAAGATGAGTATAAACTGATCCTATTGTTAAAAAGTCAGAAATTAATTCTTACCATTGTACATGTCCAGGACTACTTTTCTCATCATTTCCTGCATATCACCACTTATCTTCATATATATTAGAATGGAAGCAGAATCATTACAAATTTCACTTCTTACCAGCAAAATTATTAAAGCACATACTTCTTTTCAATATAGTTGTGAGATTCAAATATATGGACAGATTTGTGATCTTATGTACTTGCAGATCATTTCAGTTGAAGTCATCCAGCAGGTAGTAATGGTAAGACTATGCCGGGTTCCCTTTGTAATTATTGAAACAGTTACAAGTTTCCAGATACTGATTTATCTCGTCCTCCCCAGTGTATCCCTTTTGGCTTCCAGCTGCTGTTCCAGAGAGGCCTGAGCACCCCATGGGCTCCTTTCATATTTAGTATAGTTGTGTGAATTTCCTATATACACTATGATTCAAAAAACTGCACTGACTGCCTAGAGTCTTTGGTCAATGACTGATGCCAAATCACTCTTCACCAAAAGATGGATAGTCTTCAATAACTCTATCAGCTTGATTTTTTCTGTCCATATTTGGAGTGTAGATAATCAGCATTCATGTGGATGTTTATACGCCAACAAATTAATTTAGGTTTTCTAATCTACAGCTGAATATCATTCCCAGAATCAGTGATCAGTGAGAAGAATTCCTTCTGAAGTTGCATGTGCAGTAAAAAACTAAGCAATGCACAGATGCACTTGAAACAACAGGAATATAACTACCTGCAGTGTTAGGTTTTGTAGAATTTCAGTCAAGACCACATCTCCCAAAGTATTTCTGGCTATGTTTTAACAGCATAGGATATATACCATTCCCAATAAGCAGTTTGGATGTGATTGCCCTGGCCTGAGATCTAATACATTTTATTAGTATTTATGTGGCCAGACTGTGCTAGCTGGAATAAAAGACAGAAAGAAAATTCTGGCACTGTATTTACTTTGAAAGACATAGAAGATGCCACATTTAGTCAGCTACAAATCTCCTTAATGAAGAATTTGCAGCTAGTTAGTTAAATGCAAGAAAATTGTGTCCTTCTGCACTATCCACACACTCCTAATACCACATGGAAGACAGCACTGGCAGCATTCACCTATGAATATAAAGAAGTCATGCTTAGGTTGTCCTAAATGCACGTGTACCATTTTTTATGTGCTGTGTATAAAATAAACCTGTCACAGCAGCACCAGTGGACCACAGACTATTCTACTCTACCCTTCATCTTCTCTGCTCCACCTCACACTGGGACATCCACTCACTGTAGCTTTCCTTCGGGCAAAAATCATAGAACCATAGAATGGTCGTGTTGGAAAGGACCTTAAGGACCATTTCATTCCAACCCTCCTGCCATGGGCAGGGCCACCTTTCATGAGACCAGGCTTCTTGGGATGAGTAGGTGTGTTGGTTCGACAACCTGACTTCTAAGGTCAGAAATGTGCAAGTCCCATTTTGATATCACATATTCCACTGAGTCTTTCAGGGACTATGGGATTTTTTCATGTTTCTTCTCTACATCTCTGTGTAAAGGAAAAAAAAAATAAAAAACAGAAAAAGTAGCCACTATTTTTGTGTGCTGAGGGTGTATTAAATTATTAAAACATAAAGCTATTCAGCAGAAAATATATGCTATGCTTTTCCCTTAATAGAAATTGGCAAATGCTCACTTTTTAATGCCATTTATATGCAACATTTTTCTGTCTTAAAGTGTCTCATGCTTTGTAAACTATGCTTTAGAAGCCTCTAGAGATATGATGATGAAATATTGATTGTCATTTTCTTGACTTTTCCCACTCCCTAAACCCTCTTCAGCACATGCAATTCTTCTGATTTATATTTTTTTATTATTTTGACAAATTGAAAACACTTCATACTGTGAAATAACTAGTAACAAGGGAGAATATCATACACACATACATAAGAAAGAAAAACAAACAAGCATGGAGCATATATATTTCCATTACTGCTAGATGAGCTAACTTTTCAAGCCCTGAACTCTAGCCTTGTCTTGAATTTATGAGCTGAATTCAGAACACTTAGTTCTTGATTCTGTAGACACTTGAGGGAATGCCAAACTTCAAGTTTATGAGCAATTATATGGAAGTCATATGTTAATAATTCAATATAGCGTTAAGTGCTTATGGGTTCTTTATTGTTAGACTGACCTAAAAGCAATATTCTTGTAATTTATTTCAGTCATCCTAAATTTGATTTGGATTGTCTTTTTTCTTTATTTAGCTTACTCCATGCCTTTTCTATATTAGTCAAAATTATGATCTATAAATTTAACTAGAAGTGATGTATTCTGGATTATGAAAATCAGTGAGAATTAACATCTCAGGTTAAATCTGTGAAATTTTCCCTATAGATGAGACCTAACAGGTAAATGTGTAAGAGCAGACAGACCTTCAAAAACCTGAAGGAAATAAAATTGTACCCACACATATTGTAAGTTTTGTCTGCAAAACAGCAATTGCAAATTTATGAGTGCAAGGCTCATGACAGCTGGAAGAAAAATTTGGTCTAACAAATCCGTGTCCAAAATTTTGTGTTGCTGACTAGGAAACTGGCTCAAACTGTTGGTGCCCTGATTTCACTTCAGCCTTTAGCTAAAGGTGTCCTAAAAGGGGCAGCATCTACCCCATATATCCATGTTGAATCTTTCCTAGTCATGCCCCTCAAAGTAAGATGGTTCACTTCCACATGCCAAGAGAGTAAATCTCACCTGAAATCGACAGAACAAGAACAAGTATGCCAAAATCTGGGAGGAAACTTGTCTATTCATATTAAAAAAATCATTTTAATATTCTATCATGATTAAAAATAGAAAAATGCTACATATTCATTGAAAATATAATAACTTGTATTTCAAAAAGAAAATGAAGTCAAAAGTCACTATATAACAGTATCTAGTGTTTTTTTAATAACATGGGCTGTGAGGATCTGAATATTTCACAATTTATCTTTCTGCTTACTTTAAGTTTTAAAAAACATAGGTCTATAAAAAGAATATGGACAATTTTCAATGTTCCGCTTTAGCAGAAAGGATTTTCCCGTTTTACAATTGGCTGTTATATTTCCATTGCAAATTCCATAGTGTTGCAGTAAGAGGCAAGCTAGCAGGTTGATGACCCTCATCATTTTTATTCAGTAAGTAACTGAAAATTTTAAAAAAGCAGTGTACTTTAAAATAGCCTTTTAAATGATAACAGCGCACAGTATTAGGTATCACTGCTAATGCAGAATAAGGGAAACTTGTACAGCTGAGTGCTAATCCTTCATGCGTGCTGTAAATTCAGTTCCCTTTTCAGATCTACCGACAATGACATTTCTGCAGTACAGCAGAAACAGAATATAAACTATAGACCTGGCAATTACATCAACTAATCAGTAGCATTAGAAACAAGATCATTTCTGGTACAGTAGGTATCACACACTGTTAATTCTTGACAATATACCACTGGAGATTGATTAATGGATCATAGTTTTACACGTTGGTCTGCATTGTTGGTGTCAGCATATAAAAGATTTGCCAATTCTTGCTAAGAGATACTTTGAAACTTTTCTTTACAATTTGATCTAAAGGTTTTTATTGATCTGACCCCTACCTCACTGTTGTCACCAGCTCAACCAAACACTTTCAATGGTCCTGATTCTTAACCATGTCAGAGACATCCAATGTCTTCCACGTCTGCAACTCCTATGAATTGAATTAGACACAAAATGAATTAGACACAAATCCTGGCTAACTACTGCAGGCACATTTTATTTTTAGAATTGACCTAAAGTCTTCTGGGCATTATGGAAATTACAGCTATGGAGATAAAGAGCATGCCTTTTTCAATTTTTGCCCTACAGGTGATGCAACTGAATAGCTTTGACATTCAGTAAAGTTTTGCAGATACTTGCTTATCTTCTACTACTTTGTATCATTGTTCTTATTACAGTTATCTTCCTGTGTTTTACTAGCTCTAGCTCTAAATGTCACAACAGCTGAGTGGGGAGCTGATGCTGCTCGTTTGCATAGCCCAGGGAGCAGACCTGTTAACAATTTCGCTCTGTGTTCACCACCCATTTACAGCTACACCCAGCGAGCCAATATGGGTGTAGCTCTAAGACTAAAATGAGATTTCTTTTGGGAGATAAATGAAGATTGCTTTAGATACTAACCTCTACAGAGAGTGTAGAGGAGGTAATATGAAATTTACCTTCTTTTTACCCATTCTTCAGCATTGATCAGATATTGCATGCATACATGACACTTGTGCCTCCACAGCATGGTCTGTGGAACATGTCATGCACCCCTGTTGTGATGATATAATACAATTTTGTGGCGAATTAAAAAAATATTGAAACATTTCTTGGAAGCAGAGAGATCACTTCCTGGAAGGTCACAAAAATGTATGAATGATGGAATAAAACAAACAAATAAATCAAATCTCTGATGACAAATAATAAGATCTCCGACCTGGCTCCAACAGGAAGTGCACATGGAATCTGCACTCAGTAGTAGTATTATGTTACAATAAAGTGGCACTTTCTTTTGAGACTGTGGTCTGTGGTCACAGAGCTAAGTATTGAAGTTTTTAACCCAAAATTTTGCAAGCAATCGGGATGGTTTAGAGAGTAATGGTACAGACTTGACATTGTACAAAGGCCACTGTAATTGTCAGAACATTTAGCCTTTTCCTCAGACATCCTGGTCATTCCCTGAGTGCACACTTCCCAGATGCCCTCCTGTGAATTCTGGGCTTGATTAAAATATGCATGTAATCCTTCATTGTCTGTATACATCTATTAAAGAGACCAGGAGCTGTGAAATAGTAACTCTTGAAACAATATAGACTGGCACTTTGAACGACAGAAGCTGATGTCTATTGATGGGGAAAATAGAAAATCTATCTATTAATTCCAGAGGAATAAATATAATAATTTTGTGAACACTGCTGAAAAATATAAGGTTCCATTTAAGATACAAGGAATTCAAGCAATTAAGTGTAGTTGCCTAAAAATTGGAATCTACAACATTTTCAGATGCCTTATTGTATTTTTCCTGCCCATTCAATGGGTCATTCTCAGGCCTTTCGCCATCATTACTAGACCCATTGGGATTTCTTAATAATAATAATAATATAATCTTAATAATAATAAGATAAGGGACCCAGATGACTCTGCATACCTTTTTTAGGCAAAAAAAATTGAGCCACGGAAGCCAAGCGGTAGACAACTAGAAAAGCCTGCCTCTCCATCAACTGCACAAGGAAGAGCTGTCTGGATAGTTTTGACATATTTTTTCTTTGCACAGTAAAAGTACCCTGTAATTAGAATAAAAACACAAGAACCCAAACGTTCCTATTCAGGAAGTTCTACTCAAATGAAACACACACTGCCTGGGGAGCATTAAAGCAAGAGTAGGACAGGGCTAAGCAGGATCAGAGGCAACTCTCTCATTGCATTAGGAGCTGGGTAGCTCTGAAGTATATCTTTAAAAATTCATGGAAAAGGAAAAGATCAGTTAAGCTTAATGAATCACTCTAGGAACATCAGAAACACGTTTTAATAGAAGAATAAAATCTATTATTTCTATTATTTAAAGCCTATGTCATAGTTTTATAAGATAATGGTGTAAATCCAAATGATGTCTTGAAGCACCACAAAAGAAGTAAAGTATCTACTTACAGTAAAAAAATACTAAGACCTTAATATTTAACCTATCTTTCAATTTCAAATTTTTACCTGAAATTATTTTACTTGAGATCATAATTTTACAGTTTCTTTTTATTGGTGAAAAAATGAGACAACTAGGCACCATTTCTAGAGCTGCCTATCTCAAATAATATCTGGCAGATATTGATTTCTATTTTGTTCTTTAAAAATTAAAGATTGATAAATGAAATAAAATTTAATAATCATTAATGTGATTTGTGGGTGTGAATGAAATAAAGTTATATTACACACGCAAAAATCACAAACATTAAAATCTGAATTATTCTATAATATTTTATTTCTAAAACATCAAATGGTATTTTTCAAACTAAAATAAAAAGCATCCCTACACAATTAGAGAGTTGGTTTCATATTAGGTAGTCAGGATTTACAGTCTTACATCATCCATGAGCATATAAAAGATGGTATTCTTTTTGCCAAATACTTGTAGGGGTTTCTTGTAGCTGATTTATTAAGTTATCCCACCTATATCACCCTGAGAAGTTAAAAATTCATTCACTTTGAGTCTGAGCTGGACTGACAGGAGTGAAATTTTTTTAAAAATTGAAAACATTTTGAATTCAGCCATCTTGTCATTTGGGATTTTCTTCTTGAAATTTCCCATTATTTTGATACAATTTATTGTGACACAAACTCCCTTGTAGATATAGATTTAGTGCAAAAATCTATTCCAAAAAGCTTTAAAAAAAGACTGAATTCTGAGTTTCATTAACTCATTCATTTTTTGTATTATACTACCTTTCTCTCCTGTACTGGGTTTGTTTATGGCCTATGCATACCAGAGCACACAAAAATACAATGGATACTTCCATTGTAATCTGAATTTCTTTTCATTACTGTCCATGTGTTTTCATTAGTGTTCCTGTGTGTCTCTCACACTTTGTTGGTAATGAGATCAAGTTGCATTTCTACTAAGACTGTGACAGTTGTGCTGTCAGCTTTTAATCTGTCAAGTCCCCATGAAACCTCCTTCAAGTGCTTTTGTGACTTAGTAGGTCTTTTGTAGTGTCCCTTTCTATATAAAATGTTTTGATCAAATTCCTTCTCATGTTCTATCAAGCTGTAACACGCATTCAGTCATTGTACAGAAATATAGAGGACCACATTCCTTGCAGCTGACACACAACCTGTGTTTGTCTGACAGCTCAAGAAATTGCCATTCAGAAACTGGAATAGAAATCAGTCTTACTCAAACAGAGAGGAGTGTTGGGACTGCTGTGAATTTTACTCACGTCTTTAGCAAGCTTGAAATGTTGTGACAAATGATAAGTATGTTTAGAAGGATTGAAAAAATGTGTCTGCATAAAAATATATTTCTTTATTAAGGATGTTTTCTTCATCTGACTGTCTTTATCAGTCCCCCTGCCAACTCCCTTCAAGACTTGCCCCTCTATTTGTGCTTGAACTTGGCTACACTCAGGCTGCACACTCAAGGAGTCTATAAGGCTTGCATAGAAAAATAAGGTCTTTAACCATTAGGTAAAAAAAAAAAAAAAACCTGTTTAAAAAAAGCATTTGACAAATTGACTTGTAATCCACTAGATTTCTGGGGCATGACGGTTTGCAGTCATATTCTTTTCTTCTTCACTTCCTTGCCAATGGCTGGCATGCAAGTCCAAATCACTGAAGTCCTTTCTAACTCCTGAGTGGTGAAAAATATCTGTTGCTGATTGGATAACTCAATATGTCCCCTAAGGGAGCAGATGTCTAGGGTTAAATATAACACTAAGATTATAAAAAATTAAAATTAGTAAAATTGTTTGAATTAGCTATGGAGTCATTAGACAGATTAAGTGATCAAAAGATCTGGAGAAGGATTTAGACTGTATAGGGCTGGTGGAGCAGGTTTGGTGTGCAGTTAAATACATATCTAGAGAATCCCTGCAGACACAATGGAGAAGAGCACAGAGGATTTAACCCTAGAATGTTGTCCCTTTTAAAATACCAAGTGGTCTCATAGACAAACATAGGTAGATAGAAAATGGCATTCAGGGAACATGGACTTAAGAAGGTCTATTTTGTGTGCTTAGACTCTCTTTAGAGGTTGTCATAAGAGGTTTCCTTGGTTTCCTTCAAGATGAGGAAGTAAAACAAAGAACTCTCCACATGAGAGAAACGATGTCCAATTTAAGCTGGACAGAAAAACATTTTTCAGCAAGAATGGTTTCATTCTATTTATGTAGCAAGACATGAAACTACTGAGCTGGCTGAAAGGCTGACTGTAGAACAGTGTCGTAGCAACAGACACTGGCCTCACGGGCATGACAAAAGTTGCAAGTCTGAAGGCATCAGAGGTTCTCCTTGCATATTCAGTTGTCAAAAGCTGAGATGGGACATCTGGGAACCTTGTTACGTGCAGATCTCTGGGGACTACAGGTCAACATGGCTAACAACAACAGAAGTTCCTGCACGAATAAAGTGTGGGATTCCTGGAATTCCTAACCTGCCCCTAATCTCTGTACATTTTGTTCAGAACAATGCTTCCCTACAGGCAAACTCAGAGAAGGGCAGTAGAGGAATTCACAGTGCAGTCTCACCATGAGTCTTCCTTATGAAAAGCACATTCCAAGGGTGCCTGCATTAGCAATGTGAAGATTGAAAATGCCTTCATACCCTCATGTTCTTGAAGCCCTACAGTATTACAAAGTAGAACAGGGTGAGAGGAAATCTTAATAGATCACTAACCTTGACTTATTAATTTGAATTTTTAGCACCACATCTCCTAAATGCTCTGGGTTTTACATGCTATGCAAGTACATCGCTGAAAGATAATAATGCAACACAACTCAGGAATACCCCAAAGCACTAACCACAAGCACTATTTTCTGTGAAATTAGAAGCATACTGAAGTAGCAGGGGCAAAAGCATTCCAGGGAGGTACTTATAATGTAATCAAATTTACCACCTTTAACTACTCTGGCATGAATTCCTGAAGCTATTATGCTCATTAAGAATCAGACCAGGAGGAAATTTCTTTGAAAACAATTTAAATGCAGCCTAAGAATCAAAACCAAAATGTGAGTTTTGTCCCTTTTGTTCCTTATGGGCAACCAGCTATACCATATAATTGCCCCATATCATTATGTGTGATGAGTAGGCTGTAGAACAGAAAGCCCTGGCCTAAGCTTACAATGGAATTGGAAGGAGTTCATTATTACTTGTTTCAAAGCCAAAGAGAAGAAGCAGTATGAAATAAATCACCAAAACACATCTGTCTGTGCTTGAACACCTCAGTTTTCTCTCAGAATCAACACAAACACAGTTTAGTTCAGACAAAAGGGAATGAATCACAACCAGCAGCATTAAATCGTTTTTAAAATTATCAAATAAATGTGGAAGTCTTTTACATAATCCTTATTTTTCACAGATAGGTTTTAGAATATTTCCACAAAGTGACTCACTTGTAGGTAATCAAATTTCCCATTGCAGATCTTTGACTCCTGTTTCTAAAAGATCTAGACATTTAGTTCTCAAAAAAATCTGTGGCACCTATTTCTTCTTTATGCATATGTATGTAGTTGTCAAATTCTTAATTTCACTGAACTCCTTAGTTCTCAAAGAAACACAATTTATCAAAACACACCTTCAGAATACATGCATCTTCATTCAAAAGGTAGTTAAAGCACAGACTTCCAATTAGGAAAAAAATGAGACACTAATGTTTTTATGGCACTGCAAGTCAAGAAATTTATTTCAAAGTTAGGAACCTGGCTTTCTAATGTCCAATTTACATGATTCAGTATGCTCTAATGCCAGATCACAGACTAACAAGCCACACGCGTTCTCTGAAACAAATTGCAGGTTCTCCTTGTGAAGCCACTACAACTTCAATAAAAATTGTTAATTTGGGACACATCTGGGATGTCTGCCTAAAAAAAGATGAAGGAAAGACAGGTTCAAGTGACCCATTCAGATGATATTTAATTACAAAAACTTCCATGCAATTAACTGGGTTTGGTTTTGAGAGCTGCCAAGAGCTGACTGTGAGCCAGCGGTGCACCTTGGAAGCAAAGGAGCATCCTGGGCTGTGTGAGGAAAGTATTGCCAACAGGTCCAGAGGGGAGATCCTTCCTTTCTGCTCTCCACTGGTGAGGCTACATATGGAGTGCTGGGATCAGTTCCAGGCTTCCCAGTACAGGAGAAACATAGAAGTACTGGAGAGAGTCCAGTGAAGGGTCACTAAGGTGATTAAGGGTCTGGAGCATCTCTCTTCTGAGAGAAAGCTGAGAGACTTAGAACATTTCAGCCTGGTGAAGAGAAGACTCTGAGTACACTTAATTAATGTATATAAATGTCTGAAGTGGGGGTGAAAAGAGGACAGAGCCAGACTCCTCTCAGTGGTTTCCAGAGAAAGGACAAGAGGCAATGGGATCAAGAAAAAATACAGGAAATTCTATTTAAATATAAGGAGGAAAAAAAAAAAAAAGCGAAAAAGCCCAAAAAACCCCAACCAACCAACCAAAAAAACCCAAACAAAACAACAACAATAACAACAACAAAAACCCAACCAAAAAAAAACACCAAAAAACACAGAGACAGTTTTTACTTTGAAGATGTCAAACATTGGGACAGGTTGCCCAAAGGAGCCATGGAGTCTTTGCTCTTGGGGATATGAATAAATTGACATAGCCCTTAGCAACCTGTTCTGGCTGGCCCTGCTTTGAGCAGGGATTTGGAGTAGACAAGTCTCCAAAGGTCCTTGCCATCCTCAACCATTCTGCAATTCTGTGAAATTAAATCTAAATCACAGAAGGCAGACTTTTAACTAGGAGAACATCAGGTTAGGAAGATACTTTGAACGACATTATACATTTCTTTTAGTGAATTATTTCATTTTATACACAGATTCTTAACAAATAAAGGGGCTTTTTCTATAGTGTTTCACAATTACTTCTTTTCCTTGAGTATCATTCCAGTGTTATTGCAAGTTAGCTCTGTCTAGGGCAATACCCTCTTTAGCCTTGAAGCTGAAAACAATACCACAGTAATACCATGTGACCCAACAGGTTGGGTTGTGATCATGTGACACTACATTGAATGGGATCTATAACAAAAAATAAGAAGTTCTACACATTAGGGTGGAGAGTTAAACTGAAAGTTAACTGCCTGTAATTAGGAGGATAATTTACCTCTGGTTCTTGGAAGATAAATACCTTTTCCCTTACTATCTTTTACACTGAATTTAGCTATAAAAGATATTGAGGGAAATGTATATCAAAAATATGGTGTAAGAAAATTAACATGTCCTTAGTAGGTTCCATGTTACATCTACAAAACTTAAAATATCAGTTTTTTAAAACATCTATTGAAATGCTATGGCCAGAAGCACCAGCTTAAGTTTGACCTGAAAAAACTCATATTAATAATACACCTGTAGACCTCATCAGTTTTCTAGTCCTGATGACCTTCTCTTAAATAAGTACTCAGAGACAGCAGTGAAGCCAGCAGCATGATGAGCATTTCCCCTTTCCTGCCAATGGGATTTACAATTCTCTTACTGGGGATTCACATTTCCTATATGGTAACATTAGGCCAGGCATTTGGCAGTGGAGTGTAAAAACCACACAATCTCCTCTGGATTTTTAGACACCCACTGTCAGTGCAGTTGCCAAGAACTGTTTCTCGCAGAACAGCACCAGTGAATGCTCCCTGAAAATAGGAACCTTTGCCCAAGAGTGCTGTACCTGAGATGAGTAAGCCAGACAGGTTAAGGCTGTTCCCCTGCACAGCTGCAGCTGCTGTGGGGGCAGCACTCTTGACAGATGTGTTCAAAGGTGCCATCAAGCAGGCACCTAAGTGAAACAATATTCATACAAGTGAAAGAAAAATATTGCATTCCTTAAAAGATACAAGACTACAGAATTTTTAAAAAAAAGTGCAATGTTTTATTCGTAGCTTATACTCTCTTTCTTCAGTTGAGTAAATGTTGAAGTTCAGTATAGTGTTGTCTGATACTGCCACATATCTGAGTTCTGCATCATCATAAACATCATGTCAGAAGAGCTGATTTCCTGCCAGAGTACATATCTGGTGAATGCCAGGAGATAATTTCACATTTACTTACTGTTCTATAAAAGTCTCTTCCAAAATACTATTCCAAACATAACATTTTATTAGGCAACTATTTACCTAAACTTCCTTTTATAAAATAACAGGATAGAGCTAATGAATAATGTGATTTATCCAACAAATATATTTTGAGGTCTGGTTGTTCTGGGTTTTTTTAATTTTTACAAATTCTTGATTACTAAACAACTAGAATGATATATCAGAACAGTGTGTGAGGAGGTTAATTGCACTGAGACCACATTACAGCTAAAAAAAGTGACATGCTGCCTTATGCTCAAGCCTTTTGTATAATAATGTCTTTTAATAATACATTTTTTAAGGATTTAAAAGCTGAAATAGCATCATTGCATATCATGCAACCACATACAGAAAAAAACAATGTGATGCTGAAATGTAGTGCTGGCAAAACTGTCAAAAGGTGACTTTTGGGTCTCAAAACCAAATGATTCTAATGCCAACATATTTTTTGTATCTCAGACTGTGACATCTGTTTAAGAAACAGTAGTTCCTACAATAATTTCCTGTGTCAGTGCATAGGATATAGGGAATATTTAATGCAGCAGAGGAAAGTAGGGAACTAACTCTTCAGTAATCTCTCTTTGCATAGCACAGCCATTCCATGTTTCATTTCAGAGAGGGTTTGTACTTATTATATTTGCATTCTTCTATTCTGGCTCTGTAGAAGAGTTGACACACAGCAGAGAGCTTGGTGGGGCTGTGACACAAGCTTTTACAAAAAATCACCCTTTACTCAAAAGCACTAAATGGACATAGTTGAATAAATAAGAGTTTCCAGCTCCCTGCTGTTCAGACCAGGCTGTGCTGATGTCTCCCTAGGAGTAAGACGATCCCCTCCTGCTGCTCAAAAAAATTTGTTGCCCAGCAGAATTTCCTTGTATGGAAGAAAGTGCTACAGAAAATGTGTTCAGGAAATGTTAAAAGGGAGGTGGTTGATTTCCCGTCACCTGCGAACAACCTGGGATATTCCACTGGTGGCTGGTTAATGCAGAATTTGTTAGCTACCTTTCAGGTAGCTAGAAGAGTAACACTTGACTTCAAAGTTTATGACTGCCACTTTCTTGTTCTGTTAGTTTGTGATAAGACCCAAGCCCATGTTCTTTCTCTATAATCTATTTTGTGTAATTTGCACATGAAAGAGCTGTAAAGTGCCCCATATCTTTTAGGCAGGAAGAATGTGCAATGCAAGTGTATAATATTAATTATTTTTCAAAGAGGCTGAATTTCTTAAATAACTGTAAGTGCCCTGTCTGTATCTTTGGACTTCTTGAATTCCCAGCCAGTTCAGCCTAACTTTAAAGAGAAAATAAAATAAATCATAATCCTGGAAAAAATTCCCATCTACTAATTCCAAAACGGAATCTCTGCTGATCTTCAAGTGATTTTATCTGTGATTTAATGTCTTAATTGAATACACCATTTCCTTAGAAAAAGATAACATTCGAAACATTGTCTTTCTCAACAACACCTAATAACACTTAATATTCACCATTCAGATCCTTAAGGACATCACACATCCTATCTCCCATGGAGATGCAGTCACTCTGTTGTGATGTTCCTCAGTAACCTGTAGTCCTGCTGCACAAGCAGGAACACCTCATTTAAACCAAAACATAAAGCAGTTGAATACAAATGAAAGTCAGGGCTGAGCAATGTCCATCCAAACCTGAGTGGCAAAGACTAAGTCCCCTAGACTAAGTCCTCTCACATTTGCTCAATTGAACAGTTTACAGCATGAATTCACAGAAAACTCTATAAGTACAGTGGACACTAAAATAGAGAGTAAGAGCAAACAAGTAGCACAGAAAAGGATAATTGGCTTTGTCACTGAATATGGCATTTTCTACTATGATGGCCAGGCTGTGCTCATCTTTGTCAGTGTTTAATGCCCCTCCCTACCCTCCAACTTGAGAGTTTGGCACACACATCAGGTATGTGTATTCTCTGATGGTAGGGAGCTATAATCTTATGTCACATTTAAATCTGGTTAAAAATTAAACATTTCCAATCTCTCTCTGTCAGGATATTGTGTAAATGTGATATAAAGTATACTTCTATACTAGAAAATAATATTGTCTTTAGAACAACTTTTTGTCCTGCAGCAAAATAACAGTGCATCGTGCATCCTCATAAATAAACTTCTTTGGTTACTAACACAGCACAAAAGGATGTAGTCTGGCCAATGGTAATTCCCTGGGAATTGTCCAGGGAGTGAATGCTAACTTAGGCAAAGCCCATGCCAGGGACTGAGCAAACAATTAATCAGCTAGGACCTTTATAAGGAATAACTTCTAATAATAGATATTACCTTATTTAAGCTTATTAGCTTAATTATATTATTATAGGCTTGAGCCTATGCTTTCAGTGTATATTTCAAAACTGTAGATGTAGCTGCCAGGTTAGATCTCCCATCTCAGGGTGAAGTTCTTCTATTGCCATTGAAATGCAATCATTCCCATTATTGCTAACTCTCTGTTCAGTTCTAGATCAGCATAGATTCCTGGGACAGAGATAAAGCTCACCACAAATCTCCATTTCACTGCTCTGCGTTCCTTTTCTCATAACTGGCCCCAGTGGAGCACAGAAAAATGAATGGTTTCAAGAACCTGGAGCTGGATTCCTTTTCTGATTTGTGGTCAGTGGAAGAAAAGGGAGCTCTAGGGCTCCTGACAAGGTAGATGAGAGAAAATACAGGAACCAACTGCAGAAGGTGGATGGTATTCACTGGCAGGGGAACTGCATGGACCTTTTGCCTAAAAAATTAGCTGAAACAGAAGGTGGATGGTATTTTCATTACATTTCTCTGAGAAACTCTGAGTCCCAAACCAGCAAAACTCCTCTTTCATTAAAAGGAAAGAAGAAAGTGGAAGGGGGAATGGCTGGAGGCATGGGGGGCAAGGAGAGGTGTAAATGTATTTTTTTCTCTAAGAAAGCTGATTCTTTATTAGGTATTTATGTTTTCTGCATGCTTATCCAAATCACAGTGCTTTGCTTCAACATTGTCTTTGCTCTGTGTGGTTCAGTTTAGGTGTATTTGCAATTTAGGTGAGCTGCAAATTTAGCCAAAATTTAAAAGTAAACAAAAATATTTTACTGAGCACAATAAATAAAAAATTTCTCAATTTTTCATCAAGTTTTGTAGATGTCATTCGACTTAGAAGACATTTATAAGGATGATGAATCACTTTTTTTTTTTCCCCGGACAACCAAGTCCTATAAGTTTTTAGTTCTTTCTTTTCCAAATGAAGTTACTAGACCTTCCTTAAAAATGTTTGCAATAGTTTTTATAATATATGAAAACAATATTTCTGCGTGTCCTATTGTTAGGAAATGAAAGAATTGATTTTGTTCAAGCAAGAAAGCAGGAAATCAACCTTTTGCAGTTATTTGGTGAGTAAATTTTTACCCCCTATGGTTATGCTTTGTCAAAATTACAGGCCTTTGAAAACAAGGTGTTATAATAGAAAATGTCAGTCATCCTTAATAACAGATTGACTTAATAACTTTGCCTATGATGCAGAATAGTGTAAAAGAAAGAAAATAGAAAAAGAAAGAAAAATAAGATTTTTAAAATCATTCAACTTACACATCTGAGGAACAGTTGGAAATTCACACAGGATTTGTTTAGCCTCTGGTAAAAACCACTACCAGAAAAAAATATTTCTCTTTCATCTCTGTAACATTATGAACTAAATTTTTTAGCAAAATCTTAGACTTAAAGAAATGGATGGCTCTCTAGAGGATGTGAAATGCACTTTCAAGCCTCTAAGTTTTCAGAAGAGGGGCTAAAAAGCAGAAGAGATACATGAAGACTTCAAGATTTTTGCCTAGGTAGCTATAACAATAGTCAGTTTCCCAAAGATTTTTTGTATTCCTGAAATGTCATACAAATATTATGCAAGACATATTAATAATTTTTAGAATATGGTAATCCATACAAACTGAAACATATTTCCTTTTTAGAGATGCAGAGAGAGCTTTCAGCTAGGAAAAAAAAATTTAGATAATTTTGGAAAATATGGACAATTACTCTCCAAGCCATCTTTTCAACTGACTAGAAACCTGTGGTCTCTAAAGTTCTGAATCTGGAATAGTATAACATTTTTGTGAATAAACAACTTGGAAATGCTTTTGGAGGTTGAACTCTGTCACTTACTGTTAGCTGAAGATGGTCTTAGAGGGTATATCAACAACCTTGCTGAAGAACCCAAAATTCAGATCAATGGACTAAATATGTAAACTTTAACTAAGAGAATTCCACAATTATAACATGTGCCATGAATGCACAATTATTTTTTGCAGTCTAGGAAGGTACAATCAACAGTAATCAGAGGTCTGAAGACAGGGAAAAAATAGAAAATTTTGCATGAACAGTAACATCCAGCAGGTTGTGGATCATAAATTGAGAACAATACTATCACTGTTTTATTCATAAAATGAACATAATATTGTTCAAAATTGGTTTGTATGGGCCTCATGATGTTTGCATGGATCATTGTTTGGTGTTTGGTTACTACTTTGTTTGATAAGTATGGTATCCTGGGCTATAAAGAGTCACACACAACAACTGGACTTCTGAGTGAACAATTATCTGAAAAGTGCAACATATAAACTGTAGGGAATTCGGTTGAAACTGGACACACTAACTTCAAGGAAGTTAAAAACAGGAGTTAAAACTGTTGAAGTGTTGCCATGAAAAAATGGATTTATAAAATGGGGATATGAAGTTAGTAATGAATACAAGGAGAGGAGATAGTAATGAAAGAGAGAAAATGAGGAAAATGAAGGGAGATATATGTAAAATTAAATAATTTCATTTGGAAAAAAAATGAAACTAAATAAACCAGAAAAGTGTTCAAGGATTTATAATGTCTTAAGCAAGTATGAAGTGTCATCCAATTAATCTAATGATACTGCACAGTCAATTTGCTGGTGTAAACATCAGTGCACACTTTGATGGCAGAAATCATGACTGACTGCTCAAGGACAGCAAATACAACACAAAGCCTATCTTCTTTCCAGCTTTCAAATTTACAAGATGCTGAGCATGAAAGGTGAGAAGATAAATGAAAGACAGCATCTTTTAATATGCAAAGTTTCCCTCTGCCAAAGTAGGAGGGTAGAGTGATTAGATTAAAAAAAAAAAGAGGAAAACCAACAAATTCAAGATGTAGTAAAGTAAGCATAACAGTGCTGGTTTGTAATGGCATTTGTGTCGTCATTTATCACTCAAAATATATTCATACACCTCTGCTGCATCATTGCACCTCAGCTCAGCTGCTGCAATGTATTCATAATCATGGAGGGTGTGCTGAGGGGAAGAGTGGAAAATTTAAATAAGAGTGATAATCTGAAAAAACATCTTTTGTTCCTATTCAATAAACAGTGAAAAAAAGAAATAATAAATGATATATAAAGAGAATAAGAAATAAGGACAGTAATAATCTTCTTATTGGCTTTTCAACATAAGGACAACAGGAGACATAAGGAATTTCATGTTACCCAAAAACATCAGTCAAGAATTTTCAGTCATTGTGTATCAAGCCCTATAGAGTAGCTAACCTTAACTTCACATAATAAAGCAGCCAGAAGTCCCATATATGAAAAAATACGTCCCCTGTTGTGCCCTGTTACCTAGTTCTCACACACATGGATTCATCATGCGATCCTGAATACAGAACTAAGTGAAGCTATTTTCCCTATTCTCAAACATACTTTGTCACAGATGAAACCCATCTGATCTTTCCTTTTCCCACATCTGTCCTCTTAAGGCTCTGTAGAGGTAACAGCTTGGATTTTGATTACATGGTAGTTTTATTCAAGGTTCTTGTTTATTAGTACTATGCTCATATGGGTACAAAAAAAATATTCACTTTTAGAAAATTGCATATTTTGGTTCAGGTAGCTCCTAGCTTCACAATCTCTCAAAATAAACAAGAATAAACTTAACCTTTATTTCTCTTTGAAGCTCTGTTTGGCAATTTTGATTTCTACAAATAAAACTTACCAACAGAGCCCTTAACACAAAGCAATGATTAGTAACTAGAGTTTAAGGAGAAGAAAAAAGAAAAAAAATAGAGTTTAAACTTCAAACAAAGGCACAGGTGAGGAACACACTTCGAGCTACATGGTTCAAAGTTACTTTTGAGTGAGGTTAGGTCAGAAGAAATGCCACCTCCAATAACTTAGTTACAGAGCATGGAGGTTGACAAGATCTAGGTAAATGACAATCTTTTAACTGTCTGCTAAAATGAAACTTTTTTGTCCCACTTATGAAACCAGCTAGAGACATAAAACATTAGTCAATTTTAAGTAAAGGGCAAGATGCTCAATCTCTCCTCAAAACACCTAAGTGTTTGTTGACTCCCTGTTATTAAACTGGAGGTAAACCCTTTTGAATCTGCCAGTTTATCTCAGTTGTAAGGGGCCAAATTATAACCAAGGGTTTCAGATAAGCAAAATATTCTCCTAAACCATTTGGTACTCTGTCTTATTACACTTTTGAATGAGAAACTGGCTTTTATCTCTCTACTTGATGATTGACAAATTGTTCATTGATAAATTGATTGTTTTAGTGAATGTGCCTATCTCAAGTCACTACAGCAAAGTCTGTTCATTTAGAAATAACATGCCAGCTTATAAAATGCCCGGATATAGTCTTGGAAAGTTGTGAGCATGTGAAAAGTTAAGTTATTGACAGCATATTATAATTAATTTAATTTTCCTAGATGGAAACTTTGTAGTTGTGCTGTTTTTGCATCACGGAATGGTAACTTTCAGAGCCTTGTGTGACCAAAGGAAAACAGGTGCTTTCTGTGAAGGTTGTGCTGTGGGTCTTGCCTTTGCCAGGCTACCATTTCCAAAGTCAGAAATAACTGTATATCAGGAAAAGGCATGAAGAGTGCCCTGATTTCCTTGCATATCAACATGTACATTTCCCCTAGGATACTTAAGACAGTAGGTTTTAATATGTCTTTAAAGAGAAAACAGTTCTGATGGATGAAGCCTGTCTGTGTGAGAAACAGAAACATGCATATGAATTAATGAAAGACACATTAAACTGATAAAACAAAGTTTATTCGGTGGTGAAAGTGCTCACTTGCCATGACAGATACTGGGATCATCATGAAATGGAGACTTGGTCACTCCTGACCTCGGTCCCTGAGTCAGCTGCACTTGCTGCACAACCAGGGTACATCATTTCTACTCTCACATGCTCATTCTTAGAAAAGTAGGTGACAATATTTACTATACTTTCTATGATTTTTAAAGATAGGAAACATGGTAGCTGAATATCTATGCAGCTCATCAATAGAGATTCATCATAGTGGGATTCAATGGGATGTTGTTAGTATCAGCATTTTCAAGGAGGTATTTGGATCTGGTCATGATTCCATCCAATTTACACTACACTTAAAATAATGGCAAAAAAATACAAATCTCTGTATTTTTACACAATGCCCTTATAAATCAACAATTCTTCAATTAATACATACACTGGTACATTCAAATGTACACTGCTCACAACCTAAAAAAGCAATTTTGATTGCAAATTATACCAATATGAGTAAAATGCAACACTTTTGTTATAATTGAATATTTTATCTAGCCTTAATTTTGTACAGTAAAAACATTTGCCGAACATCCCAATAACAATGAGGAATTATTTTGTAGGAGGGGAAGAATCAATCTGTCCTTTATTAAAAATCGTAACAGCTGTTATGCAAGAAAAAATTAGGATTTGAAGTTTTCTCACTCATTAATGAAAGTGTGGAGTTATGATCTATCCTACCTGAAAAGGATCTTTTATGGTTTATATTGAATTAGAACTTTTGTGATACTATGGTTCTTCAGAAATATACAGAACAGTACTTAAAACTCCTGAACATTTAATAAAACTTTACATTCTAGAAAGTATTAAGTAATTTATTAAGTAAAAAATGTTTGTTAAAGTGAAAGGGAAAATCTGGCTTGGATAAAATATTACATACTGAAGGTACAGTATCTAAATAATGGTATTAAGGAAACTTCTTTTTTAGTCTTATTGCATCAATCTGATGGAAGTTATATGTCAGACCACAGAACAACATAAGCATAACTCAAACTGGATTTCTTTCTTGTGGGAATAAATTACAGGCATGTGATTCAGTTAAACAAGAACAAAAAATGATTTCTGCTGGGCTTTGACCTCATGTCATGCGACTCCCCACAGAAACTGAAGGAAAAGGTGTGAGTGTCATCTACTCTTTCCTGCAGGTCACATATTCCAGGACCTCTCCATGTGCACAGTCACTTTAAAGATTTCCAGAGTTATGCTTGCATTCACCAGAGCTGGATTTTATTCTTATATTCTTGGGAACAGAGAAATGGATGATAAGTGGCTTCAACTCTGTCATCAGCCACAGGAAGCTAGGCAGCAAATAAAATTGTCAAATAGCTCAGGTTCACAGCTATAGCTGGAAATCTGGGTTCCAAAAGCTCCTTCCATTCTCTTGACAGCTGTTTCCACAACCTGCTCATTTCCCTGAACTGAATTAATAGCTTCCTTTCCTAGAGCAGCAGTGATGATGACAAATTTGGCCAGCCAGATTTCCCACAAATTGGCCAAACCCTCTCACCACCTGTGGTTACAGTCCAGGCCAGGGAAGATGCACTATATGCAATAGAGAAGCAGAAATCAGAGTGCCTTTCTGGACCATTGCTTCACACTTTGCAAAATTGCCTTGTACTGCAATATCTTGAAAACCAGATAGCAGCATTTTATATCAATTTCTGAAATAATTTTACTTCAGTTGGCAATAATTAGTTTTAAAATTGAGTAGGTGATGGATGTTACAAAAGGTACTAAATCAAAGAATAAATAGCTCAATAAATATTTACCATTAACAGCAGTCTTTGTTCCACATCATTTCTGAAGTTCTTTAATCAGCCTCTGATTTATAAGTCAAGAAGAAAAAAAATGCACCTTATCAGCTCTCACTGCACCAAGAATGTCTCTGAAGACAATGAAAAGGACGCTTATTTAAAATTGTTCTTTTTTTATATACCAAATGAAAGTACTTTATTGGCACTTTTATTTCATTACAAGCTTATTTCAGGTCACCTTAGACCATATCTTTCAGATCTGATGAAGGTATTGCACTGTGTTTCACACTTGAATAACCACTGAATTCAGGTAGTCCTTTCTGATTTACACCAGTGTAACCGAGCACAAGATCAGGCAGCTGATCTTTCCCAAGGGACCAGAATTAACATTCAAATTTCAGGGAAGGTCTATTGCAAGGCAAGTAAAGACCTTGCAATGTCTTGATGTTAATGTGTTGTATCCCATCCATGCTAATCCTACCAGGACCGAGTCTCAGTTGCTGCAAACAATTGTAGCCTCAAAATTTCACCTGAGTTAAACACTCTCACTAGCTGAAAATCCAACTAATCATTCTATAGTGCATCCTGAAGCACATCAGGAGGAGCATAATAAATTCTTTATGGAATTAAATGGGGGAAAATATGTTAATGGGGAATTATGTCTGTGGTGTTATGCACAAAAAAGACAACATATTTAAAATTATATTCCCCCAAGCAATTTTAACTCAGCTGCTTTGTATAAATGTATTAAAGCATTAAAGCTAATATCGTGCTGAAAACCAGAATGCAACATATGTGCCAAGGGATTGAGATATCACCACAGTGGGAATTGTAACTATTAATTTGCTGATTTTAGTGAAAATAAAGACTAACTTCTGGCATTCTTTTTCTCTATTTATTTATCATTTTACCTTTTTAGTTTCACTACAATTATTCCCACCCAACCTGCTACACTAGGTAAAAAATTATACAATATGAACATAGATGATAATTCACAAATCAGCAAGATGTCAAATATTGAAATGCAGTTCTAGGCAGAAAAGCTAATGTTACATGGACCTCTTCCAGCCAAGGTCTTACAAGCAGAATTTAATTCTTAAATACCAGAATTAAATATTTTGTTCCTGAATCTTTATTAGACCCTAGAGAGCCAAAGTAGGGGAAGTTCTCTGCCAAACTAAAAGCAATTAGACCAACCCTTACAGTTTTCAGAAAATATTTGTAGTGCACAATAGCTTATGCTAATTCACTCGTCCTGTTTCCACTGCAGAATATATGAAGATGTTTATGAGTCAACAGGATATAAAATTATGTGGTTGTCATTTATGTTGGAGAAAATGGCAATAACATTTTCTTTTTTATTGTTGAAAGCAATGAACATGGAAACTTATAAAGAACGTTTTGTGGTTGGCATGCAGAATAAGCTCTCACAGAATCAGAACTCTATAACCTTTCAGGTATCTTTCATCCAAAGTAGCCTTAAGCAAAGATAAACAACCTCCTAAAAGTTAAAAAAATAATTGATGCAGTTCAATAAAGTGATGGATGATATAGGACTAAAGGGTAGCTAATTATTAACTATAACATTAAACAAGTAGTTAACAAAGATTAATCTTCAAGAGAGTTTACAACAAGTACAGATAGCTCATTAGATTACTATATTTTTTGTGCCTGAATAATAGAAATTAGGCAGAATTCTCATTAATGGGGATGTTATTTCCTCTCTTCATGAATACTTGGCATTTTGTTTTGTTTGAACATCATGTTTGATATGCATAAAAAAGACTATGACCAGATGAATCTTAATTGGAAAAGAAACTAGCACTTAGAGTTAAACATGAATTCCTAATTACTTTTCTTTTTTAAGATTAACCTTTTCTATGTTGCTCTGCAAGATTGTAATTTTCAATTAGAATCACGATTTTGTCATGTTGATGAGATATTGATTTGGTGTTTATTTTACATAATTTTTTTCTAAATGTTAAGAATGGAAATCCACATATTACCACAGAATCTTTCTACAGTCCATTGAAATGTATGCTTTGCACCTGGAACAAAATATAGCTCTGAATATGTGTTGTCTTCTGAAATGCTGCACTTTTTTGAATAAAAATTTGGTTTAAAAATATAATTCCAATACTATTTACAAAACACTAAACATATAAAGGAAGATCTCTAGGAAAATTATCTAGATACATAATTGTTCTAGATAAAAAAGTAATGTCTTTTTTTAAAAATATATTTTTAACAGTTTAGTTCCGTTAACAGAAAGGAACAATTGCAACTATTTTTCCCTGTCTGAAAATGCAAACATAAAACTATGACAATAGCATATTTCTGTGGTGTTGAGCTCTCTTGGTGTTCACAGGAGCCATTTTCTGCAGTACCCTTCTGCCTTGTTGATGTATTACAATAAATTTAACCAGTACTCCAGATCCTTGCAAAAGTATTTATCCTTTTCTTCACTGCACATTTGCAAATCAACTGATGAAAGACTAATTTTCTTCCTTCTTTTTAAGTAACTTCAAGACAGTTATCATGCCTGAATTCCAAAACTCTAGGAGATAGCTCCTATCAGACAACTCTTTATTAAATAGGTTTTAATTAACTATATTTTAAGATTAAATAAAACTATATACTGAAAGAAATCTCTCTATATATTTGTGACCTGGATTATTCAATTTCTTTCTTGACTATATGGGTGATCTCCAGCTGTGTTTCAAATCTATTCTTGGAAGTGGCCCTCGTTTAAGGCTGTCCTGATTTCAGTCTTAATCTCTAGGTCAAGCTGAGAAAATCAGTTGAGAAGAATAAGCATGAATAAATCACATGCATGTCAGTACCCCTGCTGTGTACAGCACTTGGCACACCTAAATCTCCCAATGGCCTACGTTCTCCTTCTGTGTCGAGAGCAAGTCATCCAAACAGCAATTTCATCACATTACTGAAATGAAAATAATATGGCTCATAAGGTAGATCTGTATCCACAACCATACTTAATGTCTGATATGAGAACAGCTTGAACAAAAACTGTTGCATCACATAATGCCATTTTACAGAGATAATGTCCTCTACTCCCCCTTGCCTGATGAAGTGCAACCAGTGAGGGATAAGTTTCAATCTTGCATGTCAGGAAAGACTTCTGTGCACCTGAATCAGAGAATCCAGGAAAATGTATCAATCATCTGTAGGACTTAAAAGACCATAAGAAAGTTCATAGAGGAAAAAGCAAAGCCCCCTTTAACTTAGTGCTCTCTGGCCAACAGACAAAGCCAATGAAAGGGATCCACCTAATAGCTCATGCACTTCTCAAATCTGAATTCAACTTTTACAACACATCACTTTATGTGTTTCTGTTCTTTGAATCTCAGCTAGTTTTTACCATTCAGGTTATCCTCTGACAAGCATATAATCTTGTCTATATATTGTGCAAACCAATTACTTCTTTTGTTTGTTCCAGATGAGATAAGAACTCTTGTTCCCTATTTACCTTCCCCATGCAACTCAGAATTCTGTAGGATTCTGCACCACACAAAATCCTTTTCTTTCTTGCACCTTAAAGAAGGTTTTCTTGTATCTTTAAGAAAGTTCATATCATACTTTTGACTGCCTTGATAATCTTGTCTGTACTTTTTTTTTAATGAAGGACACAAAGAGCACATACCATTCAGGATGTGTACCACTAGTGCACATACTCTGTGCATTATATTTTCATTTTCTTCTTGGTTTTTTTTAACCGTAATAATTTTTATATGTTTTTAATTACTGGAAATTGAGCTAAAGTTTTAATATTACAAAACTAGAATCCCAGTCCTTGGGATTGTAGCACTTGGAAATCAATGTTCAGTTCAAAGCTCATCTCTATGCTAATAGGTTGTTTCCCAATGCCTCACTTTCCAACCCATTTATTTGATACTATACCACTCAGTCAGCATTGGGATGTCCTTCTCCAGTTCTTCACTGTTAGCTTCTGTGTTTGTAAACAACTTGACAATCATAATAACTGTTTATCAGCACCTAATATTGTGAACACATCAAAGATCCCCATAAAATGCAAAAGTGCCTTCCCTTCAAGGTAAGGGCTGTATATTCCCACAGTTTGTTTCCTATCTTGTAAATATTATTTATGGAGACACCACCTTTCGTTTCTCACAACATCTTTATTAAGAGATTTTGGTAAAGGTGTTGCCTTGGAGAAAACTGGTTATGTAATCTGCAGGTCCCTTAATTATGCTCATTCATTCATTCATTCTTAGAAGTCCATAGATTCATAACAGATGACCTCCCATTACAAAACTGGTTTTAACTCTTTTCCTTCATCCATATACCCCATAACACTGTTCTGGCTAATTGATTTGATACAGAGTATCCTGTCTACAGTAGTTTGAATTCTCCCAGGTAACAGTTTGGGAAATTCACATCATAACTGTCAGCTTCGGAATCACTGGTACTGAGTTAAATTTATGCAAGAGTTTACATGCCATGATTGATAATTCATCTAGTTCAACTTTAGTTCCATTAGATATCTTCATATCTTTCTAGCTGTAATTGTTTATTGCATTCAATTGTTGTATAATAATCTTACTGACATTTGCACATTAGACAAATCTCCAAATTTACTTTGCATTAAAACAAGGTGCATTTTATGCTGTTTGCCATCTCCTACCCACTGAATGTAGGTGTAAAAATTAGTTTTTCTGACAGAGATTTATCTTTTCAAACTGCACTTTATATATATATTGATCTCGTTTTCCCTAAATACTCTCTGGCTTCCCCTTATGCCAATGTGTTTGGTTTTTCGTTTTTTTTTTTAAATTAGTTTAAAGCATTCTACATAATTTTCTACAAACTTCTTTTGATAGCCTTGCTACTGATTTAATTTAATCTGCTATGGTTTTTATTTCATATTCCTTTTTTTCTCTAGGATTTAGCCCACCATTTAACTGGGGTGGGGTGGGGGGGGAATAGGGGATTTTTCTTCCTTCATTTTCTTTCTAAGAAATTCCTGTTCTTAACTATTATTTTTATTGATTCTCAATCTCTTTTATAATACTGATGTCATATCATTATGGCACAGCCGTCTACATGTAATGTGCAAATATATACCCTCCTAGCTGTTCATTCTAATTCTTTTTTAACATGATTTTCTAATTTAGGCACATGCCCTTATTAAAACTAGGCATTATCACACTGGGGGGTGGTCTCTTCTCATCTTTCTGGAATGTAGGTACCCTGTGGCCACTGATTTATAGTCTTTTGTTAATAGACATTTGTAACCAAAGCATATGCACTGCTCAAAATCAGTTCTCCCTTTGTGGGATACTAAGAGTTATTCCATTATCTGTTAATTTACAGGGTTAAAGAGTTTCGTGGTTTGATTTTTATAGAGTATGTTTGTTAAGGGTAGCATTTTAATCATAACTTATGAGGATGACTGGTATTTGATTACATTCTGGGGGTTTGGGGTTTTTTCCCCAGATAGAATGGGGGTTTTTTTTCTAAATATATTATGGTCAGTATTTGTCAAAGTCTTCACCTCAGCTGTTTCTTTTTCCATTATTTTCTGTGAAATGCAAGAGAACAGGCTGAGGGGAATTTCTTAACTTTTACAGATTAAAAATAATTTTTCTAAGAGTTTATTGTTTAAAATAGTTAGGAAATTACTTCTCCTGACATTTATTGTGATATTTGATAAATTTTTGTGAATACAGTTGAAATAATTCATTATTAGTGCTCTATTAGTTTTCACTCTTTTAAATGTCTCACAACACTATTCTCCATTTGCTCTGATGATGAGGTCAGCAGTACAAATCTATTACACTTTCTATCCTCTCCTGAAGGTTTAGTTCCACACGTCCATTTTTATTACCCATATCCTTTCCCTGGGGAATAGTTTAGGGCTAGATCACAATGCATGATTGATTCTTTTCTTTCAGCTAAATTTTGGCAATATGTATTTCAACAGACAAATTTTCTCATTTGGCCAGCCTTCCTTTCAAAAATTTCCCTTTGATGTTCATACACACAGCACATGCTGCACTAAATTTGGCTCCCATTACTCAAAATCACTCACTTGGCAATTTAACTCTTTCTCCAGATTTTACATCAACATGCTATTATCCTATTGCTTTTTCTCTCTCTGCTTTGGAAATAAAAGTGAAAGGTATATCCTGATTAATTGTATTCAGAATGGAATTAATCAATGTCAGGAACTCTTGAAGACCTTCTTTACAGTTCTTTTCCAAAGCAGAAGCAGTACAGGATTTAGCAGACTTTGAACTAATGTTTAATACAGCAGCTATATACCTAAATAACAAATTAGTTTGCTTCACCAAACTCAGAACAACATCTTTGCTCCTCAGTGTTCATTTCCAGGTGTAACAGGAACTATGACATTTTTAAGGAGATTAATACCCCAGGATGAAAAGAAATCAACTTCAATTTCAAATTAGGTCCATGTAAGTTTGTAACTACTACCAAAAAAAAATTTTTAAAACTCCAACAACACAGGAGATAACTTTCTGGAAGATTCAGAGCACATCTCTGAATGTGCATTTTAAAAGAGCATTTAAAAGCAAGGACTTTTCTATACCATTTTCTATGGTATAATGCCAAATTTTATTATGCCTTATTAGGTTCCTAACACTTGATGATCATAGTTCTGCAGAGTCTGATTCCCTCTTTACCTCTGTGCTGATTACACATTTATTCCTATTCATTTTCTATTTTCTAAAGCTGAAAATTATTATCATCTTTTGCATTTAGTGTTCTCATTTCACTTTACAATTATTTTGCTTTATTCTGGTATCTGGCTTATTTTCTTCATTCCCTTTTACCTTTTGTGAATGCAGTTTGTGGGGTTTCAACTGGTGTAACAAACCTCACGATTCAATTTATTTTATTTCTCTTGCTCAGCAACACCTGGTCCTTTTTATGATATTTTAGTTTTCAGAAAGACAGCTGATTGACAGGCTTGGAAGCAGAAGTCCCATTTGTATGTTTACCGGATTTGAGCAAGCTGAAGCAGTAAAAGATTTTATCAAGGTATCCCAGCTTCCTTGGAAAGGCCACTGATGAGGTATTTAGCCCAAGTTCTCTTCTCTAAGTCTTCCCAGGATGTTGCTAGTTGTAAAGGGATTTTGTTTTTTAAATGGATCACTGCCTACTGGACTTAGATAAATTGGCAATTTCTGCCTTAGGAACACAGAAGTTTTTTCTCAGGCCAGAAAACATCTATCAATTGTCTGGTTACAAGTCCTGTATTCCTTTATAAATACACAGTACCTGTTCACCCTCTTCAACAACAAAGAGCTTCATGGTATGTTCCAGTGAAACTTTTGTGAGGTGAGGAAATGCTTCCATTGCCATTTACAGACAACTAAATCAGGTAAAAGGGATTAAAAATGAAACTTCATAAAATATTGAGGAATTAGTTTATCCAGCTAAACACCTTTCTTTGATGATCTGGGTTTAAATGAGACGCTCAAGTGCACACAAGCCAGCTGCCAAACAGAGCAAAGTATTTAAGCCAAATTTGTCCACCATTATGTCAAGACTTAAATTATTAAAGCTTTTTCATTTTATTTTTTCATGTAGGTCCAAGTCACTGAGACAAATTTTGTGTCCTGATGTGAAGAAGGGAACATCATTAGAAACCATCTTTAAAGTAGTTTTCTAAAATCACTGTTTTGTTTTACTTAGAGAAGTCAAATATTGTGACATTTTTATTACCACGGTTTCCCTCATTATAAAATAATTGTTGTCTTCAACTTTTATCTTGAATTATGTAGCATTCATGTAGATCTTAACTCTAGTTCCTTGATACTCCATGTCCAGTGGCTTAACATGGAGACTGGTATTTAAAAATTGTTAAAGAAACCTGCAATCCATTTGCAAAGAAGATTCAGTCATATCCACCTAACAATATATTTTCAAAGCACAGCTCACCCAGATACAAAGAAGTTCTCAGCTTTTCTGGTTACTGGATTACTATATCAATATCTTGGACATTTAAGAATGATGTAAAGGATGTGAACATGTTGGTCACAGATGAAACAATGAAAAATGCACTTTGTGTGACAAAAACCATGAAAAAATAGCAATGCTTCTCTAGATGAATGACATTGTGTTGTCACTTCAGATCCAGAATTGCATGGGCAAGGCTCTTCTGAATACCTTTGTATTTAAAACTCATTCAATTCCTCGATCACTGATCAATTTTATTAAGAGCAACAAGAAACAACCTTCTTATTAGGAACGAATAGCCATTGGCTAAATTAAATGAGAGGTAATTAACAGACCATCTTTTAATTTTGGGAGATGAGTCTTTTGTTGATGTGCTGAGCATGACATGAACAGTAAAAGTCCTGAGATTAGTGTCAGTGTATGAAATGTCTCTTTTGATTGTTCTACCTGTTCTAGTACATAAATTGTGTGAAAGCTGAAAATTTTATAGGGTATACTTGTAACAGAAGAGATGAAATTGAGTCCAGATATCCACATCTTCATTGTCCCATTGATGCATTTTTCCCAATGGCTCATAATCTTCATCTTTTCATCGTGAATATCAGTAACTCTGGAGCACAAAGCACAGTGTGTAGCTTTCTGACGTGCTATCGGAACTAAGTATCTTTAAGCAATCTTTCTATTTCTCAGTCAAAATTCAAGGTATAATATAGTGTGGATTAAATATAAACTATTCCTCATAGTGCTGTTATTTTTGTCTTCTAAGTTGACTATCCAACTGAAAAAAGACAAGTTTTAAAATCATGTAGTACAACTTTTGATTAAAGTCATTTCAACTAAAATTCACTGTTCACTATCTAGAAATTTAAATTTGAACTGAATGTCTGCATTCTCTTTACAGTCAGTGAAAAGCAGCATATTTATTCACAATTCATTTACTGTATTTTAAATTTCTATTTGAGAATGAGATGAATGTTTAAGTTGAATGTTTTGTTGTCCATATTTGCTGAGATTAATCCTCTGCTTTACATATAAAAAACCTGGTCCACACAAAGATGTGGTGGGGAGGGAAGGCCATGCAGGAGCTGAATAGAGAGTTCCAGAGTGTGACTTTAGTGAACCTAAAGTGATCACAAGCTGGTCGTAGCACCTGTCCATGACAAGAACTTCATTAGCATGCAAAAATTCTTTGACACATTTTAATGCCATAATTCTTCACAGCTGCATCTGCCTAGGGACATCCCTTTCCTACAGATCTTTGTTTTCAAGTAACTGACAAGAAGAAATTCAAATACTTAGCAAAATATATACAACAGTCTTTCATCAGTTTATGTGCCTTTGAATCTTCAGTGACTTGTAAAAGACAATTTAGAGTAATGCACACAAATTTAGGGAAACACACTTTTTATTAATTTTTTTTTGTGCTGCCACTAACATAGCAGTAACTGCTGATTATTGCCACACTTAAAAAAAGATTTGTCAGTGATACTACTTCAACACTGTCAAATGCATAGCTTCTAATGCACTAAATGCCACTTGAATATTTATTGGCATTACAGAACCATCTGCTTTCAGATTTTCCAGACTAAAACATAATTTCCCCTCACTGGAATGCTCTCATTTTGCCTACACAAGAAAATCCACGCAAGCCAACTAACAGAGATAACTAAAACAAAGCTGAATTCAAAGGAAAAAAACCCCTGATTTTTCTTTTTTTTCCATTCAGCATTAAGAACTGCTTTCAGCTACAGATTCCTTATGCTGGGATACTGAGGTAAAAGGGAGAATACTGCTATGAGTTTGAGGAAGGAGCAGAAAGGGGGACTGAAGCTGCAGCTTAATTCCCTTCCAATAAAAAACCTTCACGAGCGTTCTTTTGTTGAACCATCCTCGTTGATGCCACTAATTACTGGCAGAGGGCTCCTGTGATTTTGAGTCATCCCTGTAAAACTCTTTGTTGATGTGTTTTTTGTTTTGCTCCATAGCTGCACAGTGTAAATACACATCAAAGGACCAGGAGCTGCAAAGTTAGGATTCAGGCTCTCAGGCAAGTTCCCTGAGCTCTGGGTTAGAATCTTGCTCTTTTTATTTGTTCTCCTTCACCTTCATGACTTGCATGCTTTTCTGCAAAGTAGTGCAGACTCAAGGAAGAGTATAGTGAAAGATGCTGTAATGAAAGACCCTATAGTTCTAACATGGACAGATGAAATAAAAGATCAGGGATCAGTCTCTCCCTGGATAAATTTTCCAGGTGAGGACAGTCTGCAAATTTGTTCTGCGTGAGCTCTCAGCCAGACTAGGTCAAAAAAAGGTAGATAACACCATCAATACCTGTTGTCATAGAAAAATGCATAAAACTAATTAATTACTATTGCCAGAAGAGATCTTTGGCTCCCGAGTGGATGGCAGCACTTCACTTACAGTGTTGTTCAGAGGGGAGAGAAATCTGACAGATCCCTGCATTCGAAGGGGTAATGGCATCCAAAAGTAATAGCAATGTTTCTGTACAGCATTCTAGCTTTCTAAATCACCTTTGGAAAGCATTTTTCTCACCATCAACAGGACAAAAAGCTTACCACTTTCAGTGAGTATAGATTATCCTGTCAAAGTGACTCTTGACTGTCTTAACTGAATCACACCCTAGAAATAAAAGCTTACAGGCTATCCATATGAATTTAAACAGGATGAAAATTACACTCTCCAAATATCAGGAAGAACAGAGATCTAACTAGAGTACTCATTTAGTAACTTTTCCATTGCCGTTCTCTACATCAGGGCTCTGAGCACTCAAGGGTTTGACTGCCTAGGCTCGGGGTCAGGCTCAATGGTACAGCCAGGCAGCCTTGAATCAGATGTGTAGAGCTGTGTGAGAAAATGCCCTGACAAGCAAGGTCCTGTCCCCCTCAGCAGGAGCTGCACTTAAACTCTAACCCTTGCTTTGCTCCTGCTGTCATGGCCATGCCTGGCTGTGCACCTCTCTGACCTAGACTGGACCTCAGATTAGTCCTTGGCTTCCTGGCTTGATCTCCTGGCCTTGCCACTGTGGATGAGTCCAAAGATCTCAGGATAAGCCTGGATACTGTAACCAGATCCACTTGCCTTTCTTGCTCAGGTACAGTGGAGCTGTACCTTGTGTGACCTTGAGGCTCCTGCCTTTGCTGCCTCACCAGGGCTCTTGTCCCCCCTGCTCATCTTCCCTTACAGAGTAGCTACGGCACATGGACAGTTCATGTGCCATAACTCCTGTCTCTGTCAGTAAAAGCCGAAGTCAGGTCACACCGTTAAAACTGCTGACACTCAGCAACGATTTTCTGCAATGCATTGTGCCTGTGGCTAATGATAGAGCTCAGGAAAAGTCCTTAGCAAGTGTGGAGCACATTACCACCCTTCTCTGCACAATGAACCATAACAAAATTGTTCTCTTTAATCTTCTTCTATTACTACCTGAAGACTTCAGTCCGGTTTTCAACCATTTATGTTTGAAAAATACAGGTACCTCAGCAACAACACTCTCGTCTCCCTGTGACATAGTAAGAGAACTTTTTTCTTTGGGATAGGAGAGATGCCCAAACATTGAATTGAAACTCTGATTTAGAGAGGAAATTTAAACAGATATAACCTCAGGCATGTCTGCTGTCTCTAAAAGTCAGTTGGACTACTGACATGGTTGAAAGTTATGCATAAAATTGAGCACCTTTTAATCATGAACAAAATAGAATAGATAAAGCATTCATATTTGAGTTTGCTCAGCTGTGGAATGAGCTGCCTGAAGAGATTCTACAATCTAAAATCTGACGGCTTTTAGAGTGCTCCACTAGCTCCTTTTTTAAGTTTCTTTTATAGCACTTGAATGGCAACAGAAGAAGGATAAATTGTCAGAGGCAAAGAAAGGAAAGGAAAAAAAACCCTGTTAAATAGACTTAGCTGTTAAATAGTTATTACAGTAATAGCCATTGAAAATTGGTAAACTGATAAATAGTAATAGGAAAGAAATAAAGAATTTCTATTTGCTAATGCTGCTTTCCACTGTTAATACTTTGAAGAAACAGCCAGATTCAGCCTGCATTTTATGAAGTCCCTATAGAACGTATTGGTACACAACATCCTGCTAAGATGCTGTTTGTAAGAGGAGTGAATGGCAAGGGTGGAGTGATTAAAAATAAGACATGCATCTCCTAATTCAAAACTTTTTTAATAATTAAAATGTTTTCCAGCAAAGCAGGAAGCCATAGTTTCCCATTAAATTTACATATTAGCCTGTAGATAACCAAGGAAAATAATTACACCATATGATTCAGGCAAATTTGTGTTTAGGTTAGTACTTAGCATAAGACTCTTATTACAGTAAATCTGCATTAGCAATTTCATTATTACCACAAACAAGACAGTAAAAGGGAACAGTACAAAATTAGTTACAGAACCACTAAGATTTAATGTCTTCTGGACACAAAAACATGTAAATAGCAAGCTGTGCTATGCTGAACTCTTCCAATCAGCTCTGTCAGAGTATTAGTAACCTGCAACTAATTCCAAATTACTAAGTATCTGCCCTTACCTTTCTCAAAATGACAGCTGCTGTTGATTGCCTCACCAAACATCAAAATGCTGCACAGCACGACTACAGGGATTTGTCAAGGGTTGCACAGAGGGAACTTCAGACAACTGCTATATCACATTGTTTCCCTCATACTCAGGCCCGGGGTTCATTCACTCATGGTGCTGAGCTATGACCTCTTTTCTGGTTCTGATCCTGCCAGATCAGAGCACAGCATTTCCCTCAATGTGAGTGAGAAATCTGGCAGGTTTGTCAGTGTGCCTAGGAACTATGGAACAAAGGTAAGAGAACTAACAGTAAATCAAATACAGACTTTGGAAGATAGTGCTTTATTTGAAGTAGCAGGATTTTCTTAATTCTGAAAGCTTAAGAGAAAAATACTACAAAAATCATAGAGTAATAGAAAGGATTGGGTTGGAAGGTACCTTAAAGATCACCTAATTCCAACCCCTCAGCTGTGGGCAGGGACACCTTCCACTAGATCAGGTTGCCCAAGGCCCCATCCAAATTGGCCTTGAACACTGTGGGATGTCCACAGCTTCTCTGAACAACCTGTTACAGTGCCTCACTGTCCTCTGAGTAAAGAACTTCTTCCTAACATCTGATCTAAATCTCTCCTCTTTTAGTTTAAAACCATTTTCCCTTTTCCTTTCACTATCTGTCCATGTAAAAAGTTGCTGTCCCTCCTTCTTATTAGTTTCCGTTAAGCACTTGAAGGCTACAATGAGATGTCACCAAAGCCTTCTCCTCTCTAGGCTGAACAACCCCAATGATCTCAGTCTGTTCTCAAAAGGGAGGTGTTCCAGCCCTTGGACCATCTTTATGGCCCTACTTTGGGGCCTCTAAGCAGGACCACATCTTTCTTGTGCTGAGGACCCCAGAGATGGTTGCCACACTCCATATGAGGTCTCACAAGGGCAGAGTAGAGGCAGAGTCTTCACCTCCCAAATCATATATGCCACACAGAAAGAAGGGCTTTCAAGAGTTAAGCATCTTGGCTATTTCACTCTTTTGACTACAGTTCTCTCATTTTATAAAAGTGAAGTTGTAAGTTCCATAACTTGTCATTCCAACACCAGAGCACAAATTATTCACCACCTTATTGTCACACTTCGACACGAAATGAGCACACAGCACTCTGATGATTTTCAAAAGCAGGAAAAGAGAAAGTTTTATTGTGACCTCACAATTTATACGATTCTAAAGGTGACCGTGGATTGGAGGATGAAATTACCACCTCCCCAACCACACTGGTCAAAGCATTAGTCCATCATTCTTTCTCCACCCATGGAGAAGAATGTAAACTATTCTATTTATACATTAAACTGCATGAGAATCTGACTCCAAATATGTAAAGAAATCAGAAAGCTGAAAGAGTTTTAAGAGAACTTCAAAACTTCCAAAAAGAACTATAAAAGAAAACTTAACACTTTTAAAAATCAGAGTTACACCTTATCCCAGTCATCTGTGGTAGTGAATCTGCAGGGTAAAGGAAAATTGTGCAGAGTCTCTTCAAGATACAGTGGCGAGAAAAACAGCTCAAGGAAGATTGTAAATGTTGTGCTAGAAGAACAGTGTGGATTGTAGACTGTCTCTTTAAAAATCACGTAAGAAGAGTGAACCTGAAAATATATTCCTCTTTGTTTTTGAGATGTAGAGTTCCACACAGGTAAAACATTGAAAATAATCTAGAGCTATTGCTTGGAGGCAGCTTGAGGATAAATTGGCAAGTAGCCATTTCAAGTTCTGTTTTATCCACAGAGCTAAAACAGAACTGTCTCTAACTGACAGGGTTTTTTTTTTTAGGAGTTAGAGGATAGTGGAACCAAAGATAATGATGCAATTCAGAAAAGACTTAATAGCCACACCGATATGGAAATAATGTAGAATTGGTCAAACAGGACCATAAAACTGAGAAAACTAAAAATTAAATAATTTTGTGTCTATTAAATGTGTAAATCATGATCATCAGCAGGAAAACATTTGCATATACCAACAAAGATTTTTTTTCAGTACATAATTATTATTCACATTAACTTGGTATTAGGGACCCCAACATGTTATAGTGAATATAGTTGCATGATCAGCACATAGGGAACCCAATGTGGTGTGTGAGAAAGGTCCACATTTCAGCCAAATCTATGAAAAACCAGAAAACTTCAAGCTGAATAGACTGATGTAAAATGCTTTTTAGATAATAAAGAAATCATATGAAATAGGAAACAGATTCTGGCCATGGTGGTGAGCAATATCCCAAAATATCTACTATCACTGCTTAAAAATTTGCACAAGCGAAAGCTGAGAAACAGGCCTCTTGGATTAAGCAAATCAATAACAGAAATTTGGAATTATCTGATGCACATAAAACTAAAAAGAAATCTGATTAAAAAAATCAAAAACAGAAATTTGAAACTATTGGTAACACTTAGGTGTAGAGATGCAGTTAACATACTTTCTAACCCTTTTTTAGCTCAGAAATGAAAAATTTTGAGCAATTCTTTAAGAAAAGGTGGTATGGCATTAGAACTTGCTGCATGAAAGTGAAATCGCTGAAAAGAAATGTGACTTCCAGTAACAAAACAGCTCACTAGGATCCAGAAAGTAAAGTAGAAATCGAAATTTCTACATTGCCACTAATAGCAACAGTAAAAGGATCAGAGCCACAATCCTAGTTCAGCTGGAATTAGTACGGATACTTACAGACTCACTAAAACTGAGTAATTTAGAGAGAGAGGGGGAGTGAGTAAGAGTACTAGTAATGTGAACAAGCCCCCTCTTCTTAAAATAAGAGGTAATAGAAAATTAAGGATCAGGAACAAAGCAAAATGAAGTGTGATGATGAGGGTTTGCCCAAATAAAAAGAAGTTAGCTGTATGCATTCTTCTGTTTTAGCTTGCCGCTTTAGTCAGAAGAAAGCTTTCCTACCCAAATTCATAAATAATAATCCCTTCTTGAAAATAATCAAATGTCACTATGCATACTATGCATACTCTGGAAATCACGCCAGAAATTTGGGGACAGTAATGAATACAAGACCCCAAACCACAGAGATTTGGGAAACCATCCATATTTCTTTAAAGTAAGCATATCACCAGGCTCTGTACTTCAGCAACCTACAATATGTCTGTATTATTAGACACAGTATTTCATCACAATACCATGTTCACACTGTAAAAGCAGAACCCTTCGCACATAAGTATGTAAAGCAGGACTGTGAGACTCAGTTGTGGGATAATCCTAAACAAAGGATCAACAAAGATCTTGCTCCTTTCACCTGCACCTTTTCAAGGGAGGTGTCCTCCACAAGTCTGCCTTTCCAGCAGACTTTAGTGGCTTTCTGGGTTTGTATAAACTCTCAGTCATTTCCTAAATATTCCCTGTATTTCAGTCAGCCTAAGGTATTCTGTAGCTCTCTTTCTGGATGTCACACCTTTTCCCCAGCAAGGTGCCTGCCAGTTTCTAGCAGTGTGATGATTCACTGTTTCCTGTTCTTCTCCTATTTCTCATCCATATCTCCCAGCTTAGCTTGTCCAATAACTTATGAAGGCACAGTTTCTTGCTTCCTCCATATGGATTTCCCCAGCCCTGATCACAGCAGTCCAGACTGACAAACCAGCCGCCTTCTTCCCTATGGAATGCAATGTACAGTATGGAGTACTGTGAAATATCCCTGTTCCTAAGAGACAGGAGTTTGATCTTACCTCTCTTGTGTTGTAATAACTCCTCCCTTGACCCGAACCCTAACTCCACCCCTGCAATACCCTACAAAAACCCCACGACCCTGCCTTTACCCGGCCTTTCCTCTCCATCCCATCCCCCCTCCCTTGGGGTAATAAATGGAATCTCAAGCTTTCTGAAACAAAGATCCCTCTCATTTGTTCCCATGCCTGGCGCCAGCAGCTGCACTCTCCCTAGACAGGAGGAACCCAGTTGCAGCACTCTGCAACAGAGTACCTCCAGCAAAACTGTTTTAATTTTATCAGCTTTAAGTAAGTCTGTAGCCGCTAGTTTTAACACAATGGTATTATTTTTGGAAGAGTTACACCCTGCTTTAAATAGTCTAGATGTCTCAGAGGCCATTCTTTCAGCACAAGGTTCCGCGCTTCCCCATCTGCCCAGTTTAGTGATGACATCTGACATTTCAGGCCACTACATGTTCTATATCTCACTCCAAGACCCATGTGAGATGGTGTCAGGGAAGTGATAGAAAACTGTGCCTCACTGAGGCACTGCAGTGATTTCACAGTCCACCATACAAGATCAAGCAGACAGGGCCTTAGATTATGGAGAATGTTCTGGTCTAAGTTTTACCTCCTGTTTGTAAGCAAATGAACTGTGAATGGGTGCATTGAACACTAGAGAGTCTGCATAGCTCAAGACCAAGTACAGAAATGACTGTAGCCAAATAAAATGTCTATATCTACGCTACCTATATACCTAGCAAATGTATTGTTCTGAGAAGCCTAAGTTCTGGAACTCTTTTAGTGGTATATCTTCAGAGCAGTAAAAATAATTTTTAAAAAAGTAATATTTTTAATCTTCATAATAAGGTAAAGACAGCAGTAGCATGCATGTAAGCATTCTTCACCAGTCTTTTAACACATGTACTGTGTTGAGTTTACCACTAAATTAATGCATACAGATCTTGAATAAAACCAGACTGTTCATTTTCAATACCAAGGATTTAAATAATATGTTCAATTATCTTTTTCCTAGTTAAGTTTCTATTATGAGCTATAATGCCTTCTTCCTTAAAACAGTTTTATAAATAGACACAGACTAAAAGATGTTTCTAAATTTTTGGCTTGCTACCCTTGGTTTTCTGACTGAGTAGTCAGGCCACTCTGGTAAAGACCATTACTTACACAAGCCTAAGGCATCGTCCTCAGCTTCATCGTTCTTCGGAATTCTGGACTTCAAACCAATTCCACAGTGTTGGAGCCTCAACAGCTGTTCTTCTTCAGTGTCATAATCTGTAATAGGAAAAAATATTTTTTAATAAAACATATTATGCAGGCCATTAGCTCATAATTTAAATAAAGAATATTGCAGTTGAGAGATTAATGTGGCACAAGAAATCTTTTTGTTGTAGCGGTGAGCGTAGGATTTCAAAGAATAGCAGAGTCATGTAGCTTATTTATCTTTTAGCAACGTTCCCAGCTTATCTTTTAAAAAGATGTTTTTATATCTTTTATTCAGAGGGCAGTTTTTGCCCTCAAAGCTATTAATGTTGTCTCAAATCTATGAATTCTTTCTACATAGCTTGAATCAGATGAGAGTATTAGTTTATCTGGGGTTTTTTCAGACCCTTTCCTGAGTAACAATTTTAAAACAAAAGAAAATTGTTTTTAATGCAGACATTCAGATCATACATTGGGTTAAAACTGTATGATATAAATAATAAGATACATTTTGAGAAAATCTTCATCAATCCCTGTCTTATCAGCTTCAACAACTCCATCCACTTTTTACTGAAGTCAACAGAATATGTTGGCTAAAATTTGGAGAGGGTATTCTGTTTTCTCTTTCCCTTCTTGAGGTTAAAGCTATACATTAAGGTGTAGTCTTAATGGATTTAGCTGCTATTTTCATTTAATCTTACCAGAATTAACTCCTATTGTATCAAGGTATACACTCTCACTCTTGGCAAAGTATTTAACTGTAACAAACTAATTGTGCCTAAAATTCTGTGCATTCCAGTGGAAATTAGTTGTAGTTTCACCAATAGAATTTACTGAGATTTACATTTGTGTACCCATCATCTGCCTTGGTGAAACACAGGAAAACTATGAATAGCTACTGTCTTCCCATCCCACTGGTTGTTCCAGGGGGACACAATTCCTCCTCCTGCCTCCCTGAACTAAAGGCTTTCCCAGCTCCATCTTCTGTTACAGATCTCCTTCAATACTTGGTCAGGGACACTTCTGACTAGACCAGGTTGCTCAAAGATCCATCCAACCTGGCCTTGAACATTTCCGGGGCATCCATAACTTCTTTGGGCAACCTGTGCCAGTGTCTCATCACCATCACAGTGAAGAATTTCATCCTAATATCTGATTTAAACCTACCCTCTTTCAGTTTTTAGCCATTCCACCTTGTCCTATCATTCTCTCCCCTTGTAAAAAGTCCTTTGCTCTTGTAGCCCCTTTAGGTACTGAAAGGTGCTATAAGGTGTCCCCAGAGCCTTCTCTTCTCCAGGATGAACAGTCCCAACTCTCTCAGCCTGTCTCCATTGCAGGGGTGCTCCAGCCCTCTGAGCATCTTCATGGTGTGCTACCTTCTTGTAAAGTATGGTCATAGGGCCTTGACCTTTGAGTGGCCAAACAAGGAAATTGCAGGAGGCAGCAAAAGTTACGAAGTGAATAAAGTGAGATGCAGAATGTTGTCACACAGGTAAAAAGCCAAGATGAAAAGAGTGGATTTGCAGCATAAATATTTTTTCTCCCTTGGGACCTTGGTGTCTCTGAATAAGAAACAGCAATCCAGACAGATGTTCTGCCTCCAAGTATGTATGCTTACCACTGCCCAAGTATAAGCATTATGCTTCCATAGCCATGTGACAAGTCAGTTCAGTGAACTCCTTAATGTAAAAGTATAATTTAAGAAAATACATTATACCTCTCCAAGTAAATCCCTTTCTCAGTTTCAGTTCAGTTGTACTCTGTGTATTACCAATTTGTGGTTGCCCTTTGTAGGGCCCCCTAGGCTCCCCTGATAGGGGAAAACCTCTTTTTAACAGTTCTGTGCCAGGATTGAGAGATGCAGGGGACTTTTTTTGGTCTTCAGGTTGCTGTTTATTTTTATCTTATCAAAAGTTTAGCACGCTGTCTGCACCAGACTTAGCACGCAAGAAAGTACAGCAAAAATGGCCACTAGATGTACAGTTTCAAGGTCTTTTAAAGCTGTTTTATCCAATTAACTCTTAAAACGTACTTTATTTCTACCTTTCTACCAATAACTCATCCTTTGTCTGTCCACGTAACCTCTGCACTGCAGCTTCCCCCAGGCAATCACCCTGTGCCACCAACACTGCAGAAAATGGAGTAGATGAAGAAGAAGAAGAAGCTTGGACAACACCCAAGATCCTCCATCTTGCTTCCTATCTACCTCTATACTAAAATCCCAAAACCTAAATTTCTCACCCTGTGACAAACTACACTATTCTCTATTATCTATTTCACACTCTTGTAGACTCCAATCCATCCCAAAGTCTTGGAAGCCTTCTCCATGGGTGAAGGTTAAAAGCAGTGCTTTCCTGGGGGTCAGGACCCCTCGGGGCAGGCAGAGAAATATTCCCTGTGCCCTAGGTTCCAACAACACAATATAAAATTGCAGCTGTATTTAACAGCCAGAAAAGTACCATCCCATCAGCAGTGACCTGCAATTTTATTGGCCTGAAATTATCAGAGACCTTCTGTTTATGCACAAAATTTCTACCTTCCAGCTTGCCTTGGCTGCATATTCTCAGCCTGTCACTTGCAGGAATATTGTAGGTGTGGTAAGAAAAACTGACATTCCTCTACCACCAAAAGACAGATTATCCCATCTTTCTGTGATCTGCATGGTAATTCCTGAAAATCCTCTGGTGCCTCTCAGCACCTGCTCTGATATAAACTCACTTATTAAACTGAAGATGAATAAAAGAAAACAAACCAATGACAAAGTATCCACTGTGAGCTCAAATGAGCGTCAGAATAAGTAGAAAGGAAGTGAGAATGAAGCACAGGAAGATTTAAGTAGTAGTAACTTTGTATTTCAAGAGCAGCTTCAGACTAACTTAGCCATTTGTGATCTCATCAAATACCATCTTTTCTTACCACCCTCCCCAGGAGACCACTCACAGCCTTTGAGCATGTGTAGGTCCCTGAATACCAATTGTCATATCAACCCAACATCTGCAGCATGCAATTGTACTAAAAACTGTTCTGCAAAAGGGAAATCTGAATGAAAGCTATTGTTAAGATTTCACCAGCATTAGTTATTTTCTCCAAGGTTTCATTTTTTAACTATCCTTAGACATGCTTGCTCAAGTGGAAATACTTTTTTTGACACAAAGACTTCTCTTTCTGAAGGAACAGTTATTCTGACTTCACAAAACAACTTTAAGAGCTTCCAACTCCCGTCACTTCCCTGCCCTGTCATTACAGCACCACTGGTTTGATACACCACCTCTCCAGCTGTGATTGCACAGCAGTTTGTCTGGCCATCCTGGTGAATAGGACCACTGAAACAATCTAGGTTAAAAGTAGCACTCAGAAACAAACCACTGTTTTTAGTCCACGCTGTTGCTGGCATCTGCCTCTGCTACAGACCCATGAACAACTGTCTCAGCATAACAGGGGAGGTAGAGTGGAGTTCGAGATTTTCTTCACTCCATAAATCACTGCGTTATATACAATTCAGGAGCAGATTTCACCATACTTAACTATGACTGCAATGAGCTAAGATCAAAAACTCTGAATTTAGGTATCTTCATGAATATATTTACATGGGTATCAGCTATATAAATTCTCTGGCACTTAATGTAGAGAAATCCAATTCATGCACAGAGTGATTCAGCTGACTTCAGAGAGGAGACAGCCTGAGACACCTGTATCCAATGGGTACCTATGTTTAGGTGACTGAAGTCAGCTGTAGGAGCCTACCTGAGGGTGGACTACATTGGCATACAGCTCTGCTCGCTGTGTTGAGAAGCCCTCTGTTGGCTAAATGGGAGAGTAGATAGCTGCCAGGTCCGTAATCTTAAACTGAATCCTCATCCTAAAACCTTTATGTTCTCACAGGAGGCCTTGGGTTCTGTGCCCACTCACATGTATCTCTTACTACTTGAGACCTGCCATGGCAGCCAGGCTGCATGGCACTAATAAGATATGAGGTTCAGCCTGTGGCTGGATGAAGCAGCAGGCAGGATATTTGGATAGCATTGCACACGAGAGCTCAGATGGCCGAAACCCCGATTTGTGGGCAGGCGTGTCTCATGTGCACAGACATTTCTCTAACGGTGCAGCCACTGTGTGTAGCTTTCCAAGCCATGTCACCTCTTAGTTCTGCCACAAGGACTCTGTGGGTTTCCCTGCTGAATCAACCTTCAGGAAGTCATAATCTTTCTCTGAACTGACTTACCCATGACCCCAAAGCCAACTGTATTGGAAGAAGTCGTGTGATGATACATGGAGACACTGAGAAACTGGACAAGGAGGGGACAGAATGGGGACAGCAGAAACTTAAACCTCTTTTACACCAGAAAAAAATTCAGGAAACATACAAATTTTACATATCTATTTAACAAAATCAAAGCAAAATAACAGAATACCCTGAGAATCTGTAATGCTTAACATGTGAACAGCATGCTTCAATGCCCAACATACTGAGCAGTTTTATTTCCTGCTAACAGACTAATTGATAAGGCATGTGCATAATTAACATAATGCTTATGTAATGAAAAATTAATTTAAGGTTGTATGTAATCTTTCCTTTTCACTTTGTATATTAACTGATTTTAAAAAATAAATATGCATGAGATTTGTAAATAATGAAAAATATATTCTATGTTTCTAATACCTTGAAAAATAAGTACTTCAGAAAGGCCTCCTGAAATACAAGTTGGAAATTAATTAAATGTTTCACTGTAGATTATATGTCACATTTTTTCCAAAAGTTTCTTGTCCTTTTAATGACAGGATAATATATGCATTATTTTCACCTCAGTATCTGTTCAGTTAACAACCCTGCAGAACTGTATAGTCAACATGAATGAAAAATGAATATGAGAAACTGAAATTATCTGTAATTAGACAAGGTTGTTGGTTTTTTTCATAAATTTGGTGTAGAATATGGTGCACTGTGTAGGAAGAAGCCTTTCAATTTTTGCTCTCAGATTCAAGGTTGTGAAAATGTAAAATTCAAATTTCTGTATATTTTGATTGATTTTGCCTTCATTTAAAAACACTTGGTCTTAACATGTATTTTAAAACTTTATTTAAAACATACTTTGATTTGTAACTTAAGTTGATTTTTCTAAGATTTATAATACCGACACTTATCTTGGAAAAAGAGTCTTCATCCATTGTAACAGAGCTAAGAAAACTGGGGAGAAACATAAATCTCTAATTTAAAAACAGATTAAAGAATCCCTCTAGTTACTTCCTGGATGTTAAAAATAACCTTTTTTTAAAATTCTTGAGGTCTACAGTTTCTATAAGTGGATTTTTTTTTTAATATTTTCTTCTCGATCTTTTGATCTGGGAAAAAAAGCGGAGAATGATTGAGTTGTTTGGGAGATGAAGAGATCTTATTTATTTGCAGAATATTTTAGATGTGACTCAGCAAAAACTTCACACCTGTCTTGCCATTATGCCTAATTTAGTCATTTCTTAGAAAAGCAGGTGAATTTTGGAATAGAGATCTAGGGTCAAGGGACTAAAAAGATAGGAAGGTCAATGGCACAGAGCTACAAAGGGGAATTGGGTTCCCCAGGGTGTGGGGGACACATGAAGGCAATTAATTGGAAGGGCTTTTGAGAAGGGCTTTATTTATTCAATATTCAGTGACACTGAATGCATAAGGACAAGGGATGAGGCAGTCTGCAGACAAGACACTTGACTGGATGAGTACATTTGGAATGAATTGGGCTGGAAAGCCTCAGTAAGATCTTTCTGCAGAATTCTGCATGGCTTCTCTTCTTTTGTCTTTTCTTCCTCTCCATCCCAGCCCTTTTTAGTCATTCTCATCCTTCCTAACCTACTTAGGGTATGAAGTCTTCATCTCAATTTTGCATCTGCTGAGTGCTCACATGTCCACATCAAGATCGCCTATTTCTATCCCTGAGTTTCCACAAGTATTTTCTTCCAGTCCTCCTTTTACAATTCCTTCTACATTCTCCTTTGAATTTATCATTGGATTGAATTCAGATACCAAGGAACTAAAAGGAACTAAAAAAAGAAAGTAATTTAGTCATAAGTATTCTGATATATCTTGGATTCCAGTCTTTCTATAGATTGTATGGGTGAGATCCATACAACGTGTGTAGCTGTGCAGGGGAGCATGAGAGAAGATCTATCTAAGACAGGGTGATGAGCACTGACAGTGGCTTGGGTCTGAAAAACAGCTTGAATTTAAAATAATATTTCTGTACCCAAGGTAATGACTTCCTATTTCAGGCTCATTTAGCAGCAACCTGGGAACTCTGTTCTGTTGTGCAGTCACCCATAGATGCCTACAAGTGAAGCACAAAAAAATAGCATAGGCAGGATTTTCTCTCACAAGATGACAAAAATGTTTTGAAACCTCTATGCATTCACCCCCTCAAAACATCCCTTACCTCAGCAGGGCTATGATAGATTATTTCCTCCAGAGCTTTTACAGCTGCAGATGCCGACACTGGGCACTATCTGTCGTCATGTAGTTACTCTGTAATTTCTGTTGTATGTAGAAAACAGACATATTTTTTACACAATGCTTTCCAATTCTTTGGAAATCTGGACCTTTCTGATCCAGACCCACTGTTTTTCATAGAGTCTGAAAAGTGGGAAAGGAATCCAAAGTTTATTTAGCCCTACAAAACCCAAAGTATAAACTATTTGCTATTTTTCTCTAGCAGCACCTTCTATCTTTCCTCTTGTCTTTGCAAATCCTGAGAAAGCAGATATAGTGGGACTTGAAACAGTTCTCAGGGTAACAGGGAAGCAGGGCTGTCTTTGGACAGAAAATGACTGCTGAAGTACCCTTTACAGGCAGAAAGGCCTGCAGTGCTTTGAACAGAATCATTCACATTTATGGTACAAATCAAGCGTTCTCTGTGACACTTCCCGCTATCACATCCTACAGACATCAACAATCTCTGTTGTGCACACCATCTGACAAGGTCCTAATCCCTCTGCTTTAAAAGCCTTTTTGGACATCTATTGCTCTCTGCAGTTAAGCATGGGCTTCGTTGGCTCTTACAGACATTCAGTAGGATGCACTGTGTGGAAAGGCTCCTAGGAAAAAGGCATGTGGGCATATCACACTTGGAAGCACCTTGCTAAACACTGAATTCCTTTTTATGTGCTTTATGAGAAAAGGTGTTGTGAGATATCGCATTAAGTGATGTTTTACACATAAAATATAAAGGACAACTGGTTGGTGAATTCTTTCTGACATTAGTGATGCCCACTGGATTTTGGGATAAGCAAAAAAATAAGAGCTCATTTGGCTAACTGACACCATTAATTTCCAAAACCTAGGCAAGTTATTCTACACTCCCTGGACAGCCAGTGTTGAATAAGCGTCATTTCTAGAAAATAATCCATTGCACTCTAAAGTAGATATTTTGGATGTCTCCTATAATTAAGATAAATTGCGTCCTAACGTTCTAGAAGCTAGTGCTATCTTAGACTTGGCTTTTTTTACAAGGAAGAAACTTTAGAAAAGCTACTTGGAAAAATAACCTTGGAAGCAGTAATCATGAATTTAAATTAAATAGTCTGTAATTGAGGCAGTCATTTCAAGGTGGATGACTTTGAACTATTTATTAAAATCAGTGTAAATTAAAAATAAAGGACAAGAACACAGTGAAACTTTGAAATTTCCTTTAAGGTGCTGGGGAACATCTTAAACTACAAGCAAAAACATTGAATAAAGGGACTTCAAGCTGTCTGTGAAGTATTCCAGAAGTAATACACGGAATGAATGGAAAAGGAAAAAAAAATAGAATAAAATGAAAGAGGTGTCAAAACTCAACCTAATTCAGTTCATATAAAACAAATCAAAACAAATGGAAAGAGATTATTCACTAAAAAGTGCAAAAGAGAACAAAGCAAGTAGAAGCAGATATTAAGAAGCAAGAATGGAGTCATTATTTAAAATAGTGTAGGTATGACCTATGAAACAGGTGACTGATGTGTATCCACTTTCAATTTGGCTGATAATATTGGTGATGGAGAAAAAGACAGAACATCTACAGACATGAAAAATAGTAACCTAAACTAAGGGAATATGAAATTTTATAATGAAAGAATAATAAAAAAATTGTGGAAGGGCAATAATGGCTGAAGCTATATGTGCACATTTTTCTGCTGCTTAGAAAAATACAGATATAAGAGCAAAAAGGAAGAACTGCAAACTGCAGCTGACAAAGGAAATTTTGGGTTTAAAGCAGTCTGGATTAATCAATATTTGTCTGGATAAAAGTTACTTTGGAGGAAAAAAATTACTTATTTTGGTAAATCTAAATGTTTTTATAATGGTAGTATAGATAATAAACTTTACTTGAAATTATGATCATCTATATCCTCCAGACTACAAGCAGGAAAACAGCAATAGTATAGGGATATACCTGTAAGTGACAGTCACAACTGTATTCACACAAAATCTGGTACCCAGATTTTGGCTATGTGCCCTGATTGAATACCCACTCCTGTGTTTCAGCTCCTTTTTTCCTTCTCTCTGCTTCCTCTTAATCCTTCTGTCCTGGTTCCAGACAAGCCAGGGTCAATTTTGGCAGTAGCCAGGAGTGGGCATGGCTAGGACATGAAGGCTACTTTCTAGCACATCACATGATTTTCCAGGAAAGGGGGAAATGGTTTTTCCAGGCTGGGGTAGCATGGCCAGGAAGTGGTAGGGTGTTTTTGAGCTCCACATGGTATAGTGGTGACTTTCTTCCCTCTCGTGCACTTTTTTTGCTGTTGCTGGTCATTTTCTTATCTCATTGCTGTTCCCAGTAAATTGTTCTGATCTTAACCCATGATCTTTACCTTTTGTGCCTCCACTTCTCCTCTCCAGTAGAGGGGGAGGGGGAAGCGGGGGTGAGCAAGTGGATCATGCTTTCAATTGGAACACTTAACTGGAGAATACCATTCCAAAACCATGACACCTTCCCATCCTCTCTTTCTGGCCAGAAAAACCAACAGCAACAGTATTTTAAATAGAACTGGTTTTTAGATATTGTTGGTCTGATGATACCTCCAACAAATAAAACCAACCAAAAAAAAAACCCCAAAAAACAAACAAAACAAAACAAACAAAGAAAAACTAAACAAAAAATCCACAAAAAAACCCAAAATTGGAGTTGATTTATTTATGAAAATAAAAGTTTCACACATGACTTCCACAATGCAGTAAGGTGTTTGGAAATCAGCTTGGCATCTGACCTCTCCAATCAACCACTATCTCCCATGGAACTTGCCTTCAACCATTTATAGTTAGACATCTGTATTTAACAAAGTATTAAGCAGAAGCTTAAGCCCCATTAACATCAGTGACTGAGTTGATACAGGTGTTTAAGTTTTACCTTGAATGATGGTGCTGCTCTCAGCTATGTTATTAACACAATATCCTGCAAACCTCTTGGTACAAAGTACTGATTACCCTCACTTTGGTCTTTTCCAAAGAAATTGAGGTGACTCTGTGTAAGGAATTGTTGGGTACTTTCCTACTCCTGTGAAAGTCAGTAATTAAACAATCCACTCTCTTGGCTTTACAAACATTTTTTGACATATTAGCCCTAAATTTGTAATCACCTATGCTTTATATCTAGTTAATAATCTATACTTTAATCCTATTAACATGGTATGGTCTGGCTTTTCTCCTTTTTGGAAATGATTTCTTATGGCTGCAAAAGGTGCCATACTGAGGCCTATATCCCCAAAGCTGTTCAAAGTAACTATTATTTCTCTGTCACACACATCTAAGCATATTAAGAAACTCATGAATCCAGATTAGCCACAAAATATGTACATGGGATGTTTTTATTTTAATGCACAATTAAGCAGTTAAAGTTATTTAGATGGTTGAAATCTGCCAGTTACTTTAAGCATTCCTGTAATGGAATAAGCAATTCCTTGTAGGAGGAGTCAGGGCATTATTGTCACCAAGCCATAGTTAGGGATCAAAACAGTGCCATAAAGACAAGAAATAGAATTTTGTGCTCAAAAAGGGATAGCCCTTTACAGTGTACCAGAAAATGCCTCGAGGCTGTTTTAAACAAAGCTCTCAAGGAATGCTCTGGCAAATGACCTGACAGCAGTCATGATTTATTTGTATTTTCTTAGATGTTTCTCTTGAGTCATAAGAACAGATTATAACCTAGTTTATCTGTGACACGAGATCATTAACTCCAGGAAGTAAAAAATGATACCTCTCCTGGGCAGAGTTTTTTAAAATGCTGTTTCTAACAATTTACTGGCCTTAGAAAGTTCACTGCTTTGTCATATTTACAACTTGTATCATATTAAAGCCACACACATCATTTTGAGGTCAGATAAATGGATAATACATACTGTATTATAATGTGGTATGGCATTTTCAGGTATAGATCATTATAAAAGTGTATTTTAACATGGAATATTCCTAAAAAAGTAATATCTAATGAATGTTTTCTATTTTCACTTTACAGAGATTTTAGATGTTTGGGAACACAGATGGTGAAATCAATAAAACAACAATGTCTGAATAGGATCTATCATTAATTATCCTTTCACCCATGGACAGACTACTGCCATGGAGGCAGAGCAGAACAGAAGAATTATAGGAGTTAGTTTCCCTTTTATTACCCAGGTATTGTCTTGAGTATTATATTCTTTTAAAGTGTGAATTAGCCAGATATTCAAAATAGTTTTGTTGATTTTTCTGGGGAAGTATTTGCTTTGTTTAATTTTTAAAGAAAAGTCCAAGCCCTGGATCTACTGAGATGCCATCAGTCTGATAAACACTGATATGTAAGTGATTAAAGGGAGCATAAAAGGCATCATTGCAGGAACAGTGGTCTTGGTGGCAATCAGCACTTCATGAATAAATGAATTCTGTGCTCTGTAGATATTAGTATCAGTGCAGTGCAATAAAAGTTGATCTGTTAAGCCAGTGGGACATCACTCTTAACTCTGGGAATCTGAAAACTTACTTGAAAAAAAATCTCTGGATTAGACGTGTAATCAATGGCGAGAGAGAGCAGAACACCTACAGAAGACAGTCAGAGAGAATAATTTCAAACAAGTATTTCAAAATAGGGTGTGTCTCGCTTTGTCCACTGACAATGAAACTGAAGTGTAGGGATGAAATTAATCTTTTTTATCTTTATCTAAGTAAAAGTTAGCATTCTAAGGTTTATTTTTCTCTATTGACTTGAAAGATATCTAGGCTATCTTTGACTGAGATATCTGCACAGACGATATGTGAGTTTAGGTGAGATGGAATCCCCCCAGTGACTCTGTAGCAGGAAGTCTGTTTCACTTATTGCACTCCATGCAGTGTTCCTTCCTTCCTGGCTCTGATAAATTTCACAGATTTGGAGAAATGTGCTGATTTTATCCCTTCATACTACCTAAAACACAATTAGGCCAACACTTAACAAGAGATTCTCAAGCTAGGATCTAGTCTACCCATAGAAATATGTGACTCAAGACTGCATTTTAGGCATGCAATAAAATAAGCACACCATCACTTTATTATTTTCAGTGGTTGAAGAGAGAGAGAGAATCTTTCTTTGGAGGCAGAGCCTTATTTATTTTTATTGACTGTATAGATAGGTATTGATTTAAGGCTATGTCCCTAGAGAAGGGCTCCATCTTGTCTATCTGTTTAAAAGTTAGTTAGTTAGTTAGTTAGTTAGTTAGTTAGTTAGTTAGTTAGTTAGTTACTCTAGGATAGAGTTTTTAAATTTCTCTCACTTTTTGTAGTTAGTGGAGACGAGAATCTAGAGGATGATTCATCCTGAGCCATTTCATTATTTCAAATCCTAATTAAGATATATCAATTTCATATGCAAGAGAATAGAATAGAATAGAAAGAATATTTCAATTTCAGTTGGAAGGGATGTAAAGCACTCCTCCAGTCCAACTGCGTGACCAATTCCAGGCTGACCAGAAGCGTGTTGTTAAAGGCATTGTTCAAACATCTCTTAAGCACTCATAAGTTTGAACTGCATAATTGTCATAAGGAATTGCACCAAAACAGAAACTGAGACTGAGATTTCCAAAACTACAGTCTTGTGAGGAGAAGAATGAGAATGGTAGTGACTTATAAACCAATCTTATTTTTTTTCAGAAAGTTCCTTAGATTTTTTTGCCCATAGAGGTAAAATATGGAAGCTGTTTACAAAATTTACATCTGTGGAAAATGAGCTGACAAACTTTTCACCCATTCAATTTACTAAAAAAAAAAAAAAAAATTAGACAATGTTTTCATATGAGGAAAAAAAAAAATCTATACTTACAATAAAAGTTTATTTCCATGGGAAACTAAATAGAGACACTCAGTATGACCCGCCTGAACCGGCTGGACTCCTGGGAGTCTACAAACACAAGCATGAGCAATAATAGCCTCCACACCTGTAAGAGAGTTCACTCAGTGAATTGCACTGAGGGATGGACACTCAGATAAGCAACACCTTCCTCTGGACAATGTAATCCTGACCTGAGCCTTTAGTGCCTTAGTGTTTGCAGAGCCCTACAACAAACTGTAGCAGGAAGGTACAGAGCTTTACAAGGTTGTAGCCAGGAACAGGGAGTTCTGCAGGCACTTCTGAGGAGCTGGAAAAGAAGTCTCTTCATCCCAACATCTGATCAGTAACCTACCATTTTCCTGGGATTCTCCAAAGGTATCTGCACTTGTACGTATTAAAGCCTGACAGAGATGAACTCAGAACTGAGGTCAGCCTTCGCTTTCCATGGCAATACTTGTTTAAGTCTCTTGAACTCAATGCTCTGTACTTAGTCCTACACTTTTTCTGCTCTTCTTGTTAGTGGGTTAAAAAAAAAAAAAAGAGTTTGTCTTGTCACTTGCTGTCTTGTTTCCATTCACTTTAAGGCGCTGTGGGACGTTCTTCTGCTTCCTTATCAGAAAAGAAGGGTTTATGTTTCAGTAAGGAGAGCAAACATGATGGCTACCCCTAAATTTTGGGGTTCTGTTTTTGTCCAATCCATATTTTTCAGTCACAGCCTATTCAGCAGAAAGGACTCTTCCTCTGGAAAATCACTTAGACAAAAAATACACTTGTGAAGAATTAGTGTGATGTGAAAGGAAAAAAGATATGCTTCATCCAGACCACATTTTCACACCTCAACTTTGCAGACTTTGTACAAGAGATAGAAAAGTAATAATCAGATATTCTTCCCATTAGGTATTGGCTGTTCTGTAGCAAAAGGGAGATCCACTTGAAGAAAATGAGCCCTAATGAGAAACATTAGAAAGGACAGAAAACAGAAAAATATGGAAGCTGAGTCATTTATGTAATAACTGGATATGTTCACTTCAGATAGACTGTTGTGTGACCAAGCTTTTTTTGTTAGCTACTTTTGTATTAATTGCCTTGTAAACAAAATAAATCATGGACAATAGACATAAAACCCTCATACAAACCTTTTCAGAATTTATCTCTAATAACAATAGCCTTTTCTAATTAGAGGCAGATATTTAGTACTTGTTAATTGAAATTTATTTTTCAATAAACCTTTACTGCCAATTTTTTAAATTTACACTGAATATGTAATACTCTCAAGTTGGACGTTCTCATCGGTAAGAAATATTTCATACAGATTAAATCTAACTTAAATGATACGATGCTATTTGTTTAATTTTAATTATTTTTAAAGCTTCCTTAGTTAATCCATCTGCTATGTCCTTTAAGCACTATATTTGAAGAATTCATTCAGAAATGGCTGTAAAAAGTGTCTAAGTAGTCAATGTATCAGAAAAAAACTCTTGTCCTATATCTACAACTCTCTCAAACTGTCTAAGTAGGTAAAGTAAGAAATTGTGATTAAGTGTGAGTGAAATCCATTTTCCACCTACCCTATCTTTGTGTAGAATTAGTAAATACTTAAGAAATTCTAATCTTTAATCTATGCAACACTTGAAATTTCTAAGAAACCTCAATTTTGTCAAAGGAAATAGTCTAGAAGTACTGTAGGGTTGAATTTCTCAGTCACAGGTATTTAAATGTCTTATAACTTGGATTGAAAAAAAAAACACCACCAAAATATTATGGTTAATGCCTCCAACAAAAATATATAGCTTAGTGGATCCCATTATTATTATGGTATTAATGTCTCCTGCTAACATATGAAAAGGCCCATTAAATCCACAACAGTCCAGCAGTAAAACATATTTAATACCCCCAAGTAGGATCTTGCTGAAAATTATTCTCACATAATGAATCCTTTACTCCTCTGGAGGGATGTAAACTCCAATGTACAGTGCAATGCATTCACTTAATGAAATAAAAATTAATTTTCCAGCTATGCTGTCACTCTCTTAATCTTTCAGATCTCAGCTACCTGACATGCAGGAGGGTTTGAACTGCCCTCGGTTTTTATTCTGTGGATCAAAGACATTCACAATCAGCAAATTATATGCTAAGCCACGTTTTTTAAAAGTACAGAAAAAAAAGCAGACAAACAAGCCAATAAAAAACCCCAACCACATAACCACTTCAAAAAAACCCCTATCATAACAAACCAAACATGGACTATGACTGCAAAATTATCCCCTGGTAATAATCTCAGTATCAGACCTAATGAACTGTTTATTTGGACCTTACTTTACCATCTCCATAGAATAAAAATTCAATTTCTTACCCACAGAAGTCACATTGTAATCAGCTTCCCAGTATTTTCTCTCAGTGTTTAAAAACATTGAGTAGCTCTCAGGCTACTTACAGTTTAACTAAATAGATTGATCCACACTCTTGCTGTGTTTTGTTGGAATGAGATTTTTTTTTTAAGTTCCCCTAGGACAAACTTTTTCATTACCTCACAGTGATTACCTAGATACTATCAGAGTATGCTAACAGTCTAAAACTACTTCATAAAGAATGTGGTTTCATTTCTGCCTGAGGTCATGCAAGCCAGTTTTCCAGCATGAGTTTTTAAAGGTAAAGGCATCCATGAAGAGGGGACCATCCCAATCAGTTGTCCAAGGAATGTGGCTTTCTAAGCCATAGGCCAGAGCCTTGGACTTTTCCAGTCTTTGGGGAATACTGATCATTGGTCTGAACATCTCTGGGTGTTTGTACCAACATTCACACCCGTTTCTGGCTCTGGTGTAATGCCCAGTCATGATGGAGAATCAGTACATACAGTGGGAAGCTAGGCAGAAACACTGATATTTTTTTAGCTAGAAAAGCTAAACAGCTTGGAATTTACTGCAGCAGTCAGGCCATATGCTAGAAAGGTAGTATAAAACCATTTAAATGTCTTCCCCAGAATCTACTAGTATGACACACCTGAGCATCTGGAGCATTATGGATAAACATGCTTACAGCAGTAGCAGTTGAGAGAGCACAGAACACTCACTGTTGTTTACATGGTTTTCAAAACAAAGTCAGGAATGAAAATGACAGAAAATCAAAATAGTAGTAGAAGCAGTACTTTTTTTTTTAATAATTATTAGTGTAATCTTAATAATCTCAGATATCCTATAGTATAAACAGTTTTAGAGAGTTATGTTATTATTTATTTATTAAAAAGAAATATGTATTTATGATAACTAAACTATTTAGTGCCCATCTTTGTACCCTGAAATCTCAGAGGGACAACATGATTCATTGTATGCCAGTTAGTCTGTTACCCAGGACCATGTACCAGATGGCTTTTGAATTCTTCCAAGGATAGACTACACCACCTACCAGGGCACCTGTGCCAGTTTTCCAGCACCCTCAGAGCAAAAAAGTGGTTTTTGATGATCAGGAAACCTCCCATATTTCAGGTTGTGCCTACTGCTTCTGGTGCTTCACTTGGCATTATTGAGAAAAGCCTGCCTCACAAAGGGCTGCAGATATTTGTAAAGCTGAAATAAAACAAATAGCCTCCAGGATAAAACTAAACCCAGAATATTTCTATCCAGAATAATGCTTTTCACAGATGTTTCATATTATATGTGCCATCCAAGGAGAAAAATTGTAGTATTATAGCAGTATTTCAGGCCATTTCTGAGTAGAGTCAGAGGAGAAGTCTGTCTTGCATTAACTATAGAATAAAGTGGCTGCTATCAAGAGTCAGGGACATTTTATTCTTTGTAAATGAGCTTCAAATTTATGTAAAGCGCTTGAAATGAACAAGAATGGAGAAAGAACTTTTCAATTATTACAGGACAAAATAAAACACTAGAGTTGTAACAATATAGTTCTTCACTTTGATTCATCAAGATGACTCATTCTAATAATGAGGAAATCTATTTTAGGGCCTAAAATGTAGTTTGGTTGGTATGCCCATGTAGCTCTGGCTTATATTATTCAGTACTCATTTTGAACTGCTTAAGAACCCTTCTCAGGCATAATGCCAGAGGGGTTGTTAATTGTAATGGCAGTGTGATGCTGTGAACACCCTCACTTATGACATGGCCAAAAGTCAATTTATTTCTCAGGGATCATCATCAAAACAGTCTGTTAATAATACTTTATAGTCATGAGCAATGGAGAAAACAGAATTATTTTTAAATGTGAAGTCACAGAAATAATATAGGTAGGCTTTTGATAATATAGGTAATTTTTGATAAGCTGACATTTCTCACCACTCAGAAAAGGAACAGTTGACAAGTGATAGAGCTCTAAAGGTCTATGCATTATGAGCTATGATTAAGCATGGTTTGACGATAAAATAAGTACTATTGTTTGTTGCTTTGACATGCCATATCCACTAATTTTCATAGACTTTCAGAGAGCAAGTGTGACATTACAGATAAATGTGATTCATAAGAATGATTTATTAATGAAACTCTAATTCATGTATTAGGCAAGAGACTAAAGTGTGCTGCATAATAACGTTGTCCAGAGCTTTACGTATAGACAATCAAAGAAGTGTTGGGGTTTTTTGCTGTATATCAGAGAATCTGGAATTGCTTTTCAGGCTTGAATGCCTTTGTAATGGAAGATGCAGACTGCATGCACATTAAAAAATCCTGAGGATAATGAGTTTACTAAAGAAGATCCTTTTGATATGTTACAGAAGTAAAGCATCAGCAACAGCTACTATATGAAAAGTTAGTGTTCACATCAACTTTAATGACTCTATAAGTGATGGTATGGTACAATGGAAAACTGGTCTGTTTTGAATTTTAGTGAGACAAAAATAAATGAGGCTCCAAACACTATTTTGAATACGGTTCACATCTCTTCTCTGAACCTAATGATCCTAAAATCAGAATATATCACAGGAAAACAAATCTTAATACCTTAAAAGAGGTACTGCAAAAAGACCCAAACAAGGTCAAGAGAGTGTCCAAGTGCAAGAACATTAGCTAGTCTGTCATAATTGTATGTGTTTATTGGGCAGAAAAAGTGTCTCCATGAATGCATCTACCTGTGTAAGAGAGAAGCAGAAATATTTCCAATCTTTCAAACAAAGTCTTTATTATATTTAAATGTATATTTTACTGGCAGTTTTCTTATAGATAAGAATGAACTTATGAATGAACTACTATCCATTTGTAATAGGTCATAAGTGGAAATCAACATAGAGAAACAAAGACAATAATTAGAGTTCGAGTTTTACTTTGCTGGGGAGTTTAGAAACTTACTTTATGTGAGTAACAATTCTCTACCACAGGACAATAGCAGATACCCATCAAAATACCATGCTTCAAACAGGGCCAGCCACAGGTAAGTGTGGCTCTTGTAGTCATGCATATTTTGGAAGTCTTTAATGATATCTGTGGATGGTGTCATGGTATCATTCAGTGGTAAATAGTTTTCACAGATCCTGGAATCACAGGAAACTGGGCTCATTATCTTTGCAAAATAAAATGTGTATTAAAACAGGGAGTCCTCCCCACCAAACAGACAATATAGTGCCAAAACCAGATAGCTAAGATATCTGTAAAAGCATAAGCTTCGTGTGATTTTGAAAAATCAACCCCATATTTAATTAGCTGGGTATAATCAAAGTTCAGATTCAAATCTTATAGCTTCTGCCTTTTCTTCTTTAACCAAAAGTAAAATAGCTGTTTTAAAATTTATCATATTTAAGGATCCCTACTGACTGTCAGAGGAGGTCCCAATGTGTAAATCCCAGCCAAGAGTTAGGCTTTCCACATCTGAGCTATCTGAAGGAGAGCCAGATCTAAGTTTTATAAATAATTAGGAACACAGACGTGATAGAACCTTAACAAAGCATACAATCATTTGTTTGCAAATGATTGATGAGAAGAGCTATACTACAGAGAGTAGCACTGTCAGGATGAATGCTTTCCTTTCACAAGCATTTATTTTTTTAATCTATTGTGATATTAAAATTTAATATCATTCATCTGAATGTTCTCATTTAAAAAAAATGTGCATGTAATTTATCCTGGGAATAAACAAGCCAAATTTAGGTTGAAAGGCTAAGTGAAGGCAATGGAAAATTCTATTCTGCTCAGATGACAATTTGGTTTTGAGTCTGTTTTTTATTGTTATCAGCAATGAAAAGAAATTTAAAGGGTCTCCTTTGTTTCACTACTTGGTTTCATTCAATAAGGCTTAGGGTTATTATTGAAAAGGTTATAAAAATCCAGTGTGTGTCATCCTGAAAACTTAGCTTTGAAATACTTCAAGAAAGAGTAAACTCATCTTTAAAAGATCTGCACAATCATAATGTTGAAGCTGTGAATTCTGTACTGATAAAAGTAAAGAATCAGAAAAGTAGCCAGCCAAGAAGAAGTAGCAATGGATTTAATACCTCACTCACATTTTAAATTCTGTGACCCATGGTATTCAGGTCAGAATACATGCTTTCAAAGGTGTACCAAATTAAAGTTAGAAACCAAATCCAGGGCATATGAATTTTATTACTCTCTGGATGGTACAAAAACTTTATGCTTTTAACAACACCTTAGAAAAAGAGAAGAAATTTTCTTGATCACAGAACAGTCATTCTTTGGGATTCCACTTCACTTGTCAGAAATGAAAGTAGAATAAAATATTCAGAACCCAAAGACTGAAATAGCAACTGTCTTTTGGAACGGAATGCTCTAAGTAAATATAGAAAGCAGTCAACAGTCAGGAGGCTCTGCAGAGGGATCTGGACAGGCTGGATGAAACCTCAGTAGTTTGAGGTTCAACAAGGTAAAATGCCCAGTCCTGCATTTGGGTCACAACAACCTTCTGCAGTTCTACAGGCCGGAGGAGAGTGGCTGGAAAGGTGCTTGTCACAGAAGAACCTGCGGGTGCTGGTTCAGCATCAGCTCATGTTCAGCCAGAGTGTGTCCAGGTGGCCAAGAAGGCCTGGCTTGTATCAAAAGTAGCATGGCCAGCAGGGCATGGGCAGTGACCTTCTCCCTGCACTCGGCACTGGTGAGGCTGCACCTCAAATCGTGTGCTCGATTTTGGCATATCACTAAAAGAAAGACATTGAGGTACCTGGAGCATGTCCAGGGAAGGGCCACAGAGCTGGGGAAGTGTCCGGAGCACAAGTCTGATGAAGAGCAGCTGAGGGACCTGAGGGTGTTTAGCCTGGAGAAAAGGAAGCTCAGAGGAAACCTTACAACTACTCTACAACTACTTGAAAGAAGGGTGTACCCACGTGGAGGTTGGTCTCTTCTCCCAGGAAACAAGCAACAGGACAAGATGAAATGGCCTCAAGTTGCATCTGGGAAGGTTTAGTTGGGATATTACGGAAAAATTTCTTCATGGGAGGGATTGTAAAGTATTGGAACAGGCTGCCCAGGGAAGTGGTAGAGTCACCATCCTTGAAAGTGCTCAAAACACATACAGATATGGCATTTGAAAGCATAGTTAAGTGGTTACATGGTGGTAGTTCTGGGTTAGTGGTTGGACTTGATGACCTTAGAGGTCTTTTCCAACCTTAATGATTCTATTATTCTATGATTCTGTATACACCATGCAATCTACTTTTTCTTCTCTTGGAATTCTTTCTAGGACAATTTCTGATATGCACTGTGTTTCATTCAGTGACTGAACAATCTATTGATAAGCTTGAAGGCTGAAATTCCCTTATCTGGCAAAAATAGAGCTGAAAAGAAATGATGAACATTCCTGGAGGAAGCAGCAAAATCTATGAAGTAAATGTAAATCTTGGAGTAGAATTTCCTGTTACAAGAGCTTATGCAAGTCCTTTTGAAGACATCTTTGCTGAGGTGACAAGTTTAGATAATTTCTTTTGCATGATATGCAATTAATTCCTACTACCCGAATTCAGGTAGTAGGAGTAGAACTTGGTAGGGAGTTCTCCTGCTAGATGTAATATAAAGTTTTTTAAATTGATTAAATTTGGACTCGGTAAAATGAAACATTCTATCCTAAGCATCAAATTTGCTTTGCACTTACACATTTACAGACATATTGGCAAAATGAGACCAATGTAACTGTGAGATACAATCAGATCATATTATGCTGAAATACAATTGGTACATGAAATCAGCTGGGATTAGAAATAATAAATGGAATCCATGGAGATGTCATATTCAGCACAGGCCTAGAAAGGCTGATGCTAGAATATTGGAGATTTGATGTGCAGTATATCTAATCTCCAAGGATTCCCTCAATTGTATACCAACCTTCCACTTTCTTTATCTTACCACTTAAAAGCTTTTTTTTTGATTATACATGAAGGCATTTTCAATTTATTTGGAATGTCATTTTACTTATCCCTGCCTGACTTTCGTGAGACGGCATAATATAGTTCCAAATTATTTGCTGAAGAACATTTGACTCCCAGTTGTCTGAGAGTTTGGAGGAAAGTGGAAAGACAGGTTAATAGCTGTGTCTTTCTCTGTCTAATAGATTACTTTTATCCTAAAAAACGGCAGTGGAAGTTGTTTGCTTATGCAAGGCCTTTTATAAACCTTTCTAAATCCAAGGCAGGCACAAAATGAGAAAGCAAATGAACTTTTAAGATTGAGAGTAATCGACTTGAAATGTAAAGGAGTCAATGCTTTGCCAAGAGTTAGATAGAAAGGCTATATAAGGAATATGCGAAGGAGAAAAAAGTCTTCTCAAGAACACAAGAAAAACATTTAGCAACAAAAGTCAGTTTTCTCTAAACTGGGAGTTATCATTTCTCTTTCAAGTCATCACCTAGGATAGACATAGACTTCCAAGGATCATTTCATACAACATATATTAAGTACCTTCCCTAGAATTATAAACTTGATTTCTGTCTATCCCTCTACAATGCTAAATGGAGACATGTTTATCTCCTTACATGGGGTAGAAAGGTGTCCATTGTGTCAGGAGTGTTATATGAATTCTGTGTTTCAGACGTCAACATTGCTGAGATGATTCTTCAAATGCTTGATGATCAAGAAAAACATGAAAAGGTTACATCAGCTATTAAGAATGGGTGGCACTTGAATACAGAATAATGAATGCATTCAGCTGTTTGAATATTTTACTTAGAAAGTTACACTCAAGGGCAAATATACTTTTGTTCTAGTTCCTTTTACAATGCTGTTATATATTGCAAATTGCTTCTAAAAGAGGACATCATTTAATACCAAAGATCACAAAAATTTCCATATCAAGCACACAGCAGTTAACAACCAAATGTGCTGTTTCTTAATCACAAGCCCTTCAGATGAGATACAAGGTCTGAAAATCTAGAGGATTTTGTATAGCTAACAGACGACAAATAAGGATTCAGAAACTCAGACTCACTATCTTTTATTCTCTTCATGTAGGAGGCTAGATAAAAGTTTTCTATCACATACTTTATTCAATCTATAAATGCAATGAGTAAACTAAGCTGAGTGTATAATTTATTAGACAAACAACATGTAGTAAATGATAATACCATATCAGTTTTAGCTATATATTTGTACTCCCAAAAGTTTTACCAACACGTTTCTAGATTTTATGTAAGACATATAAAAAGGAGAAAACACAGGAAAAGAAATTATTTTTTCCAGAGCTTAAATCAGAAGTCTGTTGACTTTAATATCTGAAAATATTTATCTTGTTAGGAATCAGAGGCTAGAAGTCATAGCTAGTCACTCACTAGGAAATACTTCACAGCAAGTAATAATCTGTAATATTGTTGCATATTCCCCAAATCTCACTTTTGAGCATACCATAAAACCATTCTAACTCAGCTGGCCTTTTTGAGAAGCAGTAGAGCAGGGAACATTGGGAACACCTGTAAATATTTTTTTTTCTTCTCTCTGTAGTGCTCTATTTTTCTCACCTCTCCAGTGAGCTGAGGGGGAAAAAAAAGTCTGTTGCTGTTCATTTTACAATATGTAAGAACAGTTTGAAAACTGTCAAGGTACTTTTCAGATCACCAATTTTGTGCTGCTAAAATTGCAATTTAACTGTCAAATTAAACAATGGAGAATCAAGTAAAGACGAGTGATTTCTGTACAGTAATTTTCTTAGGTAAAAAATCTCTCCCCTCTCTCCCCTCACACACACTGCTTTTGAAATAAGAGTAAAATATTAGTTTGAAGCTAAAAAATAATGTAGTGCAAAATCTGTAGGCAGTAAAGAATTATACACAAGACTATGAAAATAAAGACCTGTGAGGGACTACAGGAGATAATTTGCTCCAGTTATCTGCACTGGAGTGGGCTTGAATACAGATAGATCATTTATTCACCTAAACAGACTAGTCTTCATCTGGCAGTAAGAATTTTCTTTGAAGAGATTACACAGTCTCCTTGCTCTGCTGTAGTATTTCACTACCTGTACAATGAGAATATTCAGTTGCTACTGAGAATGATTAGCAAGGGAACTATAATCCTTGACATCATTTTGAGATCTTGAGACTGATAACTAAGGTTTTAATTAATGCTAAGATTGGTTTGGGATTTTTTTTCTAGTTCAACGCAAGCAAAAGCATGTAATCTGTTCATATGTTTAACAATAGTGGTAAGTTTATAAATAATGTGTTGTTACTTGTTGAAGAGCTTTCTTCTTATGTGCATAAACAAAGAAGCTGGTCTGCCCTTCTACCATAACTCAACTTCCAGGACCAACTTGTATGATTTTGAAAGAAGTTGGACATTTTTTCATTAGAATTCCTCTGGCAGTATCTATATGAAAAGAGGAGGTACAATCATACATATTTCTTTAATTCACAGATTATTTTTTCCCCTATGGGCACGTTATTAGTGTATTTCATGGCAATGAATGTTTACCTGGATGATTAGAAATTCTTAAAGCTCATTTCCAAAGCCAAAACCCAAACCAAGCCACCACCAATAAAACAGAGCAGAGAAAAAAAATTACCATAACCATGTTTGTGACTTTAATTTGTCTGAACAGAGAGTTTGAATCTCTCATTAAGCTGTTTAATTCAATTAAATCAGATTTAACCTCCTTGGTTATAACTCCTTCCTGTAGTTGGCGACTGACAAGAACTGTGTGGCTTCCTCATCCATCTGTAGGTGTGGTGGTCTGACTGCCTGACTGTTTCTCTGTCAGGCTCTTTTCCCAGCCAACTAGCAATTTTTGAACCTACTAGCTAATTTTAGTTAAGCCTGAGAAATGTCTGGAGGCCTCAGTGATAATCACTACCTGGAAATGGGCAAATGATTAAAAAAAAAAAAAAATCCAAATTATCGTTTTTCATCCACCCTTTGGCTAAGGCTGAAATGTGAAAGAAGTTATCTAATTATGCACAGGAGAAATCAAACAGGAGAGAGCTATAGGAAACTAATCTGTAACTGGTGAGGCACACAAAATTTTGCACAGCTCTGGGTATGTTAAAATGGGTCGGGTAAAAAAGGAAAATTTCTAAAATAGTTTAAATAGTATGGCTGCGGGTGAAATGTCATGTTGGACTGAAATTCTTGTATCCTGCTTTATGTATGAAAAGCTTTTCTGACTCTGGTGCCTTCTTTACCCTGTGTTCAGGTAACAATAATTTCCTCCTCTTCCCTTTACTGAAGCAAAGTCACAGTGAAGGACTCACAAATCTCTATCAAAAATTGCTATTTGGCACAGTCAGACCATTTTGTCAGTCCCATCACTGGCATTTAAGTATTCCTTAAACTGTATTTTACTTGAAGTAAAAATGTCTTATGCTGAGTCATGCCAAGACTTCGGAAAGTTGGAGACTTGAAGTTCATAGAGAGTTCATATCAATAAGTGACTCAAAAGTTAAAAGCACCAAAACCAGATAACATTAGTATGGTGGGGAGAAATGGAAAGGTGATGCAACATTTAACTTTTTCTGAAAATCAGCCAGTTATTGATATCTAGTATTGATTCTACTGACTGAGGAGCATCTTAAATTCACCTGGTATGTGAGCACCAGGCCATGTCTGACTGAGTGCTTCACAATTATAATTTCCTTTCACCTGAGATTCAGAATATCGGGTGCTCACATGGGCTTTGCCACTCACTCACCTTTGAACAGCAGCATTTGCCTCTGTTCAGGTATCATCAGCTGCTGGTAAAGTCAGCACATTGCAATGAATACCCCCGGGCTCTGCTCAGTCACAGATGGACGAGGGATCCACAGTAATATGTTAGCTCTTTGTCTCTTTTCTGGCAGGTTCCGAAGTGTTGCCACTTGAGAACATGGCATCTTAATCACTGAAATGTATTTACCTATGCACTCACTTTTGGTGACCAGAATTTTCCCATAAAAGTCTAATTTTGATACTTTCTGAAGTCATGATGTCTGATCAGACCATGTATTGCAACAATACATTTCTTCAGACTAGGTGGTGCAGTGTCACCAAGTCAAACTTTGAGTTAATTTTTTTTTTCAGTTTTCTGAATTCATAAGAAATGGTGAGTAGTGTCCAGAAATTACTGATTGCTTGAGGCAGTAAATGCAAATCAATCGATACTAAAGAAAACGGAGATACTTTGTGCCCCATAAATACAGACTCTAGAAAGAGACTGAGCCTGAGAATAAAAAGTTGTTGTTAACATCTATTTATTTAGCTTTGAACTCTGTAATTATCCTTTTCCCAAAGGCCTTATTTTATAACTTTTTCCACAAATCCTGGAAAGAATTTTAAAAACAGAAGAATATATTCATCTGTTTCAAACTGCAGAGAACAATTCAATTTGCTGAGGAGTGTGTGCCTGCATGCATGAACATTTGAATGTGTATGCTGTTAGCAACTGGTATAATGTCCCGATTCTGGTTTAGTTTTATCCCAGTGTCATGGTTCAACCCCAGCCAGCAACTCAGCCACACACAGCCACAGACTCACTGCCCCCCAGTGGGATGCAGGGGAGAATTGAAAGGGTAAAAGCAAGAAAATTAATGGGTTGATATAAAACACTTTACTAGATAAAACAAAGGCCACACACCCAAGCAAAGAAATCAAGGAATTCATTCCCCACTTCCCATGGGCAGGCAGGCATTCAGCCATTCCCAGGAGAGCAGGGCTCCATCACAAGTAGTGGTGACTTGGAAAGACAAACATCGTTGCTCCAAATGTCCCCCTCCTGCCTTCTTCTTCCCCCAGCTCTATATGATGAGCATCATTTGGTGTGGAATTCTGTGTCTCAGTCAGGGTCAGCTGTCCTGGCTGTGCCCCCACCCAATTCTTTGTTCAATCCCAGCCTTCTCACGGCTGGGGTGGGGAAGAGCAGAAGAGATCATCATGCTGTGTGAGCACTGCCCAGCAGTACTGAAAACATTTTTAATCACAAATCTAAAACACAGCCCTAGTCTAGCTGTTATGAGGAAAATTAACTCCATCACAGACAAAACCAGCACACCCAGAAACATGATTCTAAGATAAAAAGGCCTGGTTATAAGGTTGATGTTGAACAGACATCCAAATAGGCATCCAGGTACTTGGAAACCTTCATCCTGTATCACTGTCTAACTGGGGCAAAAACTAAGAGAAACATACATTTTTATAAGCAAAACAAGATAGTGCAGAAAAAGAAGTCCCCTTTCCAGGCTGGTAAGTAAATTAGTGGTTGAGGAAGCTGGAAGGCATGCATCCAATTTCCTTATCTCTGAGATCCAGGCTGGAAATATTATTCTTACACCAGATCCTTCAGGACAAGCCTGCTTGCTCCCCTGCCATGTTCCTTCTCCTCTGGCTTCACACTGCCACTGACAAGTACAGATCCACTGGGAAAGTTTCAAGGAAACCATAGTGTTCCCATGGAAAGCTTCACTATTTTTGACAAATCACAAAAATCTTTTCACCACAAAGAAGGTGTCAGACCTATAGAGCTTTTCTCACATCTTTAAAGACTTCAGTGCTCCTGTGCATCCAGGAATGGTAAGGCTTCAGAAACTTTTGTGTGCTTTTCATCACACTGTATATGATTTATCAGTGTTAATTATGAAGTCATATTTTACCTGAAAAGGACAAAGAAAGAGATGAGCAGCTGAGTTTTTGTGTATTGTTGTTTATTTGGTTTTGTTGGGTTTTGGGGTTTTTTAATAGCTGCTTAATTTCTCCATTCTGCAGTCAATATAATAAAGCTTAGTTGTAACCCAACCTTTTGGATACTTTTTGGCTTTCCTAATTCTTTTTTACTTCTGTATATTGATTGTGGAGTGTGCTGAATAGTATTGATCAGTACCCTACTGTCTTGCACACAGGTAACCACTACAGTAATTTTCTTTCCAAAGATCCTATCTCTTATGGTGGAGGTTTATAATAATATTAATTCTCAATATAATGTAACCTCTATTGCTTTTCAGAAATATACTGAAAAGGAGGACCTTTGTATTAGTTTATCTCCACAAAAGGTGGGACACAGTTATCACTAATTGTAGAACTGAAAATATCTGTATCAGGTTACATCAAAAGGACTCAATATTTTTCTTAACCTGCAGTCAAAATCAGCTGTCACTATTAAACTGGAGGTTAAAAAACCAACAGCCATTTTGTAGATTGCCAGAGACAAGGTAATGTGTATTTCCAGTCATTGGAGATATCCAGTAGTTATAAAAGCTCATATACAGATCTGCTGAGAGGTGTCTGTAGCTTGGATGATTGAAACAGATGATTTTCAATTTATATTGAAATATTCAATAGTCTTTCATGAAGGAGCAGGTGTGAGGGCATTATTTGGGGTTGTTCACCCTGGGGAAGAGAAGATTCTGAGGAGATCTTATTGCACTTTCCAGTGCATAAAGAGAGCTTATAAAAGGAGGGGAAAGGAAAGAGTCCTTTTTATAAAAGGACTTTTTATGAGCAGATAGTGACAGGACAAGGTGGAATGATTTTAAACTGAAATAGCACAGGTGCAGATTCAATATTAGGAAGAAGTAATTTACTCAGAGGATGGTGAGGTGCTGGCACAGGTTGCCCAGGGGAGTTGTGGATGCCCCATCCCTGGAAGTGTTCAAGGCCAGGTTGGATGGGGCTTGGAGCAATCTGGTCTAGTGAAAGGCCACCCCTGCCCATGGCAGGGATGTTTAAACTAGATGATCCTTGCTTCTATGATTCTATTCTACTAGAGAAAATGTTTCCATATTTAGAAACCAGTTCCTTTCTTGTAGTTGTTTTTAGTTCAGATGGATGGACTTTGCAAGGGGCCTCCAGTCGAGTTATATTTATTTGCTGACTAAAATTACCCAAATTAAATAGATTACTATTCAGTGAAAAATAAAAAGACATTACATCTGAACTCGATCAATTCACTGCAAATATTCTCAAGATTATTTCCCCCCTGCAGCCTACACCCGTGCACTCTGCTAAAAAACCACGGGTGTAAGTTTTATAAGAAGATTGGGGGATTTTCAGTCTGGCTAATGATTTTTTTATATTTTTATGAAAAAAGTTACACCTAGTAATGCAAAGAAATTGTAGCAGTAAAAGCAGGAATGATCTTATGTTATACACCTTCTGTCATGTTACCTTTTCAGCCATCAACCATTGCCAGAAACTCTTACTTTTAGTAGGTCCACAACATAGATATGAGTTGAGGCGGTCTTTTAGCATCTTCCTCTTCATTGTAAAATTTGCTCTGAACACCAGGTACCCCTTTGATATATAGTCTGAACTACATCACAGAACAAATTTTGACACCAGTTCCTTCTCCCCTGGAAGATGACCTATAGTAACCTGAAAATAGATGTTTTCTTAGGCTGATCATAACATCCTCCAGTGATGGGGATGCTGCAATCTCTCCCAGCAATCTGTTCCACTGCTCCCCTATTACTGCAACAAGATAGGGGTTTTAATCTTTAAACTGATTCTCCTCTGTTGAAATACGATCTCATTACTTCTTGTAGTATGCTTGGTAATTATGAACACCACTTTATCCTCTTTCTGTCTGCAGCCAACTTTTCTGCACTTGAAATCCATTAACATTATTCATTCTTGCCTGTCTTCTCTAGATAATACAGCTGTACTAGGTCACATCTCCTAAAGCTCTGAATATTCATATGATTCTCTGGTTTCTCTCCAAATGGTTTGTAGCCTTCAAAATGGATATACATAAGTTTCAAATAATTTTAATTTTACCCACATAAGACATGAAATAATAATACTCAGAATTTTGAGCTTTTATTCTGAGAGCCTGATTAATTTAGCTGTGATTAAGCTGTGATAAAACATCATTTTTAGTTCTATCCAGAACCTTTCACCTACAGTGTGACACACAAACAATAAGTTTGGGGATAGTATTCCATAAATAGTATTCCTAATGGCATTAGCCTGTGGACAGCAGTATCTGAAATTTTTAAGTGTCTTTTAAAGTGTCTTGTACTAATGGATGTAAATTATTGTAAAGGGTGTGACAAAGTAAATATTCCCTTTTTCCAGATGAAAATAGAATATCTGTTCTGCCCTCATGCTTGCAACCATCTGGCTGAAACTCTCCAGATTATTTTATTTTGTGTTTATTTAGATATTTACACATAGTTGGGGTTTTTTTCTGAATAATGCACATTTTAGTTCTTCAACAGTTACACTCTTTTCTTCATTCCTAGAATTTTAGAGACTACTGTCAAAAAGTGTAGAACTGTGGATGGTGTAAGGCTTGTGTGGTAGGTTGAGCTCAGTCATGATGATAAACACTAAAGGATATACTTATAGCATCCCTGATAGCATCAAAGGATATATTTTCAGCATCAGCTGAAAATCAATCTTCATCCAGAAACATAATGTCTTTTTAAACAATTTATTAAAAATTTCAGTTAGATTGAAAGATACAATAAGATAATAAGGTGATTGATAATGACTGAAACCATCAGTGTAAAATTTTAGCAAGGTGTTAAAAAGATGTTACTGTTCCATAATTAAATATCATTTATTGTTTTAAGAAAATTAACTGTATGTAAATAAAGGTATATTGAGGTTTCTATATGATTTAGCAATAGTTATACATAAAATAAGGAATTAATGTTTAATTTGTGGAAGTATTCATGAAAAGTTTGGGTTGTGCAACTGCTGGTCTGCAGAATGCCTACCAGTGTCTATAAACTCATTAGGCATAACCTATCATCATAAAAAACACTTCAACCTCAAATTTATAGTTTTATGTGGCAGAACTTCCTAGGACTAGAGGCAAAGTCATTATCATGGTCTTCTTTCCATCACATTGAAAACAAATTTTTGATGGTGGAAAAATACACCTGGTTTTGTCTTTCTTTTTTTTTTTAATAGTGTCAACAGATCTCCAGAAGTAATAAAATTGCATGCATTTAAAAGTAAGCTGAAATTCTGTATTTTGTTCATATCACATAAACCAAACCTCTTTCTATGGTGCTGTAGGTATTCTTTTGACTGCTGGCTCCAGGACCTTTTAATATAAGGTTACCAACAAGGATGTACTTTAGATGAGAACTGGTTATCATTTATAACACTAATTCAGAAATACTTCAAAATAGAAGTATTTCTACTTCTAGAAGGGAAACCTTCTAGAAGTAAAAAATGAGGGAACTATAATTTTCTTTCCCAAAGTAGAAAATAAATGAAGCCAACAATTAAAACACAGCCAAGAAAACTTAAATACAAACAACACAGACATTGTTAAGATCTTTCTTGCAGACCTTGATGTAAATTTTATTTGCTTGAACATTTTAATTTTTTAGAGTGGATTGTGTATGAGAAACTTGTATGAAGTAAGGCAAGATTGATTTGGTTCATTGTTTTCTGCTATATTTGTATAATTTCTTGCAGACAATGTTCTGTTTTACTAAAGATATTATTATAAGGTAAAAGAAGAAGAGAAACTAAATGCACTGGCTTTTATTCAGGTGTATTTGTGTGGAAGATGCCTGGCAGCAGAATATTTCAGTAAAGTTACACTACTCAAGAGAGTCATAAAGTATGCTATAATATTCCTACCATTTGAGTGTGCAGACTATGATTTTCTGAGGATAAAGTACAGGTGGGGAGGTTTTCTGACACCGGCAGTCAAAGCTTTTGTTTTCCTCTTTTTGCTTACAAAACCTTTGGGATATTTTGTAAATGTAGCCATAAGATAGTAAAAAGTAGGTTTTACTGGAATTACAGCATTTAAAGAACTCTGCAAAGAGCGGACTGGGGCAACATTTCTGTTGAAATTTGTGAACCATGTGCAGTGTGTTACCTAATTGGGGTTCTAGCACATTTCTGACATGCACTTGGAGTTTTCAGTGCACCTGTCACGAGGCAATTATATTTCTTATTTATTTGGAAGTGGGCCAACCAGCTGTACCTGGTGATTCCAACTCCATTGTCCCCTCTGGTAAAATCCAAGTCTGGAAGTACCCAGTAAGCAAACAGCAGTGTTTCTCAACATAAGCTCACAGACACCAGGGATTTGGGAAAGTATCACCTCTTGATTGGAGGCGCACACACCCCATATCTAATTGTCACTGATGGATTTTTTATTTTACTCCTTTGGGAATTCAAAACTCTTAAAAAGGCTAGGCACTTTGAAAAATATACACAGTCTAGATCTTTTGAAAGACTTCTGTTTAAGCATGGATAATGCTTTGGCTTGCAGCTTCTTTTTTATATGTCCAGGAGGAAATTTCTCTAACATATTCTTTCTTCTGAATTAATTCAAAAGCCTTCCAGTGTTCGTTACTCGTGCCTTTCCCCAGAGAGTTATCCCAAAAGGAAAATCTTCCAGTGAAAAAATTGGGAGAGAAAAACAGAAAAATAAGAAAAAATTTTTTTCAAAGTCTTTTGGCCTTATTCATGAATAGCTGAGCTTAAAATTTGTAGGTAATTATCTTATTCTCTGCACCCCAAAATATCTCTGTCCATGAACTTGGACTGTGCAAATCATATCCATTGTCCTCAGCCAGACACATCATGGAGCACAGGAGAGGTGCAGAGATATTGTACCCAGGACAAACACATCAACTGAAGGCAGCTAGACTTCATCAGCATCACTTACAAAATGCAGCCACACTGCACATTAAAAATAGAGGCTTTATAAATGCTAAGTCTGACCAAAGCATGAACATAATGCTGCCAGGATGTGCCCTCCTGCCATTGGAACAGCACTCAGCATCACAGTGCACTGAATGTTTATAACTCCTTCCTAACCAAATAGAGTCAGAACAGCATAATGAACCATAACTTTTCCTCCCCTAAAATCACTTTTAGAAAGAGCAGTGCTGGCTGGTACTGCTCTATGGTTTTACCTTTCATTTCCTGTGTCCAGGTAAAAGCTTTGTATTTTAAAGGTGGGTCTGCCGTAGAATCCAAAGGGCTGCAGTGAAGTTAGCTACATCTGCCATCTTTAATTTAGCTAGCTCAAGTACTGATCACAGTGCAACAGCAGCCTTACAGAGGCTAGAACTTACAGCCCTTTTTGAATCAATAGCAGCACTGTTATTGACATGTGGGATGCCTACTGTAGGTATCTCTCTGGATACTGAAGTACCTGAGTTGTTCGGCAGAGGACTAATGTGAGATGGATCAATTCAAATTAATCAGTTTAACCAATGCATATTTTGAAAGTTCCGGTTTTTCCATAGCATAGTAGTATGAGGGCTGACATTATTTTAAGGTCTTGGATTGTTTTTAACCCTACCTTAGTCTAGCAATCAGGCTATTTTAAAGTGAAGGTTACACCAATACACAAAACTATCATGAGTCCTTCTTCTCCTTTCAAAAGTGTAACCAATGTCCATTCTTCTCTGCCTAAAAAATCTGACATGGATGCTAGATAAAAGCACATAGAGAGGGCTCAGCACATTGTGAAACACAGGAGGTTCCCTCTGAACATTGAGAAACACTTTTTCACTGTGAGGGTGACTGAGTGCTGGCACTGATTGCCCAGGGAAGCCAAGAGGTGTGGGGTTTCCCTACCTGGATATATTCAAGAGCCTGGTCCTGGGCAACCAGATCTAGCAGCAGCATTGGGCAACATGACCTTCAGAGATGCCTTCCAATCTCAACTCTTCTATCAATTCGTGACTGAAAAGTCCCTCACCACCCACCACAAGCACTTTTTCTAACTGATCTCTACATCAGCCAGCTCAGATTGTGTTTCATCAGGAGCTGAGCGGTACCTCAGCTGCCATTCAGCCATCAGAAACATAACGAGTGCCACAAAATGGGAATTGCTAAGGACACCTTGAGTGAAAGCCAGCCTCATTACCACCCCTCATCAGGATCCTCCAAATGGCGCTTTCTGCACAAGCAGAAAGACCACCTGTATTTCCCTATTAGCACATTCCATTTACATGGCCACAGGTTGGTCTTCATGTAGGACTTGCATCTTTACTATTTGCTGTAGGCAGGAAATAGGACTTGCCCAGTTTGCCATGGAGGAAGATATCATAACTGGTTGAAGATTCAGTAGCCTGTCTAGAACATTTGTGTTTTAATTTCTGCTTATATCATTGATTAATGCAGCACCACCGTGTACCATTTTATTCTCCAAAAATGCATAACCAAAGTTTGAGCTAATAATATTTTTTTCTCAGGCTCAGTTTATTGCCAGATGGAATAAGAAATGTTAGGAGATATTGGATATCCAAAGCCAGCTTTCACTTTGCCACAAAAAGGCAGTTGTGCTAATTCAAGAGTTCTATTTTTAAAAGAGATATTCCGAGTTGACACCCTTTTGGATAATAGTACATGGTCTTTTATTAAAAGCACTTCTGAAGCAAACATCATAGGGATGAATATTTTTTTAACTAGTATAATATTTCTACATACATGCATGTGGATGTGTCACATACGTGTACAGATTCCCTGTAATTTATTCCTGTTCATCAGGTGTAAAAGGAAAGAGAGAGAGATAAATATTCTAAATCTGGATTAACAGCCTAAATCACAGTGAATTGATGTGTGCTCAGCAGGATCTGCTTTTCTAAGTTGCATTAACGTTTTAAAGATCTCTGAAATATAAAATGGGATTGAAAGAACAAACAAGTTAATAAAAAACAGGCAAAATAGAACAAGGTGTAATTTGTTCCCGTGTCTCAGCCCTCAGAAGTTTTTACCGTGAGCAAGTATGTGAGCCTTAACGAGGAGCAAATTAAATGACAGATTAATTCCTAGATATGTGGGAGTGCACGTGGTGATATCAATGATTTCTATTCACAGCAATGACTCACTCATCTCATCTGCTTCTTGAAATTCAACAGTGAGAACTAGACTGGCACCATGCTTCTCAATGGCAGCACTAATTCCTTTCAGATCTTACATTGCAAGGATATCCTCTGGACTGTTCGCAGGCACTGAGCCCTTGTGGCTAATTAGGATCTAGCCCATAACTCTGAATGAAAACCAGAAATTTATAGTTCAATTTTTTTCCTGTAACATTTATCCATAAACCTGCTATCAAGATAACCATATCTAATAAAAAAAAAATTAATAAAATCATGAGCTTTCTCTCAGATTAAAAATAACACACTTCTCTCCTACAGAAGACTCTCTTTGTCTACCAGCATTTATCTGAGATAAATAAAATTCACATCTCTTTCTACCTAAATACAGTTGCCATAAATTTTTGATGCCAATAGGAATGTCTCTCCCACTTAGAGGATTCTTAATATAAATCCAAAAACTTCATTGGTAACATCTGGAAAGATGCTCAAAAAGAAGCAGCACTTATACATTCAGTTCCTTTTTACCCTCTTTGGCTCCGAGGGTACCGAGGACTGCAGGACTGCTAGTAATAAAATCACTTTAATTCTCTAGTACTTGTTGCCATGCCTGAAAGGCCAAGTTTATTGCTATAAAAGGTAGGAACATTGTACTATCTATTAAAATTAAAAGCATAAATACCAAACATTAGGGAAGTGATTCAGTAAAGGTCAGTAATCATCCACTGAACGCAGTCACTGCCAAGATATTTTTGGTGTGCATGCCCAGGATATGTGGGAACAGATCATCAGAGTTTGGTGTGGCTTGAGCAGGCTTTCCTAGAAAAAGAAGAGCAGGGAGTACAGGATCCCTGAAGCAATATTTGTCTGTTTTATCAAGATGATAATATACCTCTGCAATATCATAGTGTTGTTTCCTTTCATCTTAATTAGGGAAGCCATACAAAACTCTGAAGAGACTGGGTAATTATTTTAGGTCCCAGAAAGGGCCAAGTGAGATGCCCTAAGCCATGCAGGGAATGGCAGAATCAAGAAATGAGTGAGACTTTGAGTGCACTTTTTCTGTACAGAAAGTCAATCACAGAAAACTTGTCCTGCTATTCAGAGATACAAAACAGCTGCACTATTTATCAGCTTCATGGGAGGTGAGTCCTGCAGCAGACAAAACAAGTATGTTTGATTTTCTTATGTTAAAAGGAAAAATGAGAAGCTTTTAGTGCTATTAGCCAGCTTCATTTGACAACAGGATTTAGATCCACAAAACAATCTGAAAACTGTGGATGTACTGTGTATAAATGGAAGCTTCCACTACAACAGAAAACAGACAAAAAATTCTTTCACACTAATATTTTAAATTTAAAACACAGATTTCAAAAAGCTAAACAAAATATCTGGCCTTTTCAGACTGCTTCAATACTGATGTATATCTAGTTTTGCCTGCTTAATATGTCTGTCCTCATTCAAGGTATTACCTTTCATTTTCAAAGGGAGCAACACAATACCATTTGTATGTCATTAAAGAAAGAAATGCCTTAAAAAGACAATCATATGAGAGTTTCTACTAAATCTATTCTTGGACATCCTTAGAAGTGTAAACAGTAATTTTGGTAATCATTTTTACTCATCATTCTTGAAGAAATTATACCTTGCTAGAGTCAAAATAGACATGATACATAATATAGAATCAGCAGCATTATCTTTCTCCCTTTTTTTAATATCAAATTTTAATTTTTGTTCTGATTTCAGTCTAAATTAATTGCCTTGTAGAAGAATGGAATAAGAACTGTCAGATATGGAAAAGGTCTCCTACTGATGAAATCTCATCTAGTCAGAAGAAAGGACGAAAGAAGAGAAAATGTTTCAGTGTGATGTACCTGTCATGATCATGAGTGTGTAATTATTGTGTTTCAGTACTGAAACAACTGCAAGTCTTTTTGCTGTACATGTCTTGCCTTGTCCCCTTCCCAAGAGCATATGATTTATTCCTGCATACAACATTCATATTAAGGCTTCTAATTGAAAGCCATGTGCTAACATGATACATGTGGAAGTGTAGCTCTGCTATGAGAATGCTGTAGCTTGAATCTCAGAAGACTTTAGTTTAATTTTCTGTCTAACACAGACTCAGTCTGTGTTCTTCAGTTCAACATATACCTAACAATTTTCCTCCACCTCTATCTGTCTCTCAGCATGCCAGTCTGACTTTCAGGTAAAGCTGATATCAGCTGAGATTCATCTCATCTGTGTTAGGAAACTAAAACTAAAGTGAGTACACTCTACAGAAAAAAAAACCCAAAAAACAAAACAAAACAAAACAAAACGGAAAAAAAAAAAGTGCAAAGTAGCATTCCAACTGCAATTTGAATACACCAAAAAAAAAAACTTATTTTTCTTCATGTCTTACCTGAATTTGAAATGAGTCATATGAATTTCTCTTTAGGTCCTTTAAGTAGAACACCAAAAAATTTTCTTACTTTTTTGCCTAGATGTTGAATGGCTAAAGCTAAATGAAGTGAAACACCCAGAATTACCAGCTGCAGTCATATAGGTTGGTAGTCAGAGAAATAAACTCCTGCAGGTATAAACTATATAATTCAAGCCCTTACTCTATTTAAGGAATTTGAATTTGAATTCCCACATTTGGATCATTTAGCCATTAGACTGTTAGACTATTTGAAGTACTGAAGCAGTAGTTTTCTGTCTCTCTCTCTCTCTCTTTTTTTTTTTTTTTTCCATTAGTTGATTCACATTCCAAGCAGATTCATGTTTTGGATGCCTAGAAAAAGGGAGATAAAATAGTACCTGTTCTGCGTTAGCCCACTATTTACTCATCACTCTATTTACACCAAACTCTTCCCACATTTTTCCCTTCTGGATAGTTATGGAAGCTCTCCTCAGAACTGACTACTGAAAATATACATCTGTCATGACCCCTTTTCCCCTACTCCCTGAGTATTAGGGGGGAAATGGACATCTAACAGTGACAACTTCTTGGATATATACATAAGTACAGCATTTTGGACCTTAATTCTGTGTATGTGATTGAACTGCATACAGTGCTGTAGTACTAAATGCACTAAAGGTTTGACTCAGTTGTGGACAACAGCTAATTTATTTTGTGTGTAAATCCACATCCATCACTTCCATTTTTTATGCATAGTGGAACAGTTTCAGCTGTGCCTTTTACTACAGCATGAAAGCACAGTTTCTAACATCTATGCATGGCTCACTTCTCCTCATACCACCTTCCCAGGGAAAAAAAGTGGATGCATATTCTTTTTATTTTCATTTGGTTAATTTGGTTTTTTCTTGGGTTTTTTTTTTTGCTTTTTTAATAACATCTATATACATATTCTTGTACTCTTGTAATAGAAATTATACAGTAAATAAAAGATGCCACAAACTGGAGACAATAAGCAATTATGTTTGAGGCTATCCCCATCCTAGGGGAATTGATTCTATAGCTTGTGACTGGAGTCCCCTCAGCTCAACTTCCCATCTCCCCTTCCCTTTTCTCTTGCTCAGTGGCATGGTGCCCAAAGGCAGTCACATGTACAGAAGAGTTTTCCATAGCTGCTTGTGTCCTGGCTGATTTTCTGACAAGCAGCAAAATCTCTGTTTAATTAGTTAAAGCTGAAGAGCTTTAGAGGACTACGCAGCTTTTTTGCATATGCAGTCGTGTAAACAAAGAATCCATCCCCTTTAGACTTATTGGAATGGACATGTTTCAGCTCTGGGAATTATTAGAGATGCTGTGAGTACAAGTCTTTAATGTGATCCAGTTATAAAACACAGGGAATCTTTTTCATTACTGTTGAAACCTCTATTCAATCCTCTCTTAATTATTTTATACAGTGGACAGTATTAAGAAGCCAACAGATGGGTTAAATTTATTGTGGAGAAATATTTGAATATAATACCATTGTTCCCTCTGCTGAACACAGTTCACATTTAAACAATGTTTAGTCATGTCCTTAACTTGAAAGTACAGGAATAAATCAACTTCTGGGCACTACCAAGGTTACCAATGTAAAGGCACAAAGATNATATATACACATACACATATATATCTATAAAAATATATTTACCAGGATTGTACCGACAGGACACTTTTGTAGTTCATCCTTTTTTAAATTAAGGTATTGAGACACTCCAACAGGTTGTCCACAGAAGTTGTGAATGACCCATCACTGGAAGTGTGATTTATGATTATGATGATTTAGAGTCCCCATATCTCCTTTCAGATATATTCATCACCATTATAAAATCACTGAGGTTTTAAAAGTTAATTTTCCTCCTTTGGTTGAGAGGATATAGAAGATAAATTGTATCGAGAACAAAAGATATGTACAACCAGTATTGGAGAAATCAAGTAACTCAACATTGTGTTAACCTATGAAAGACAAAGGCATCTACAATCTGTCCCCCACCTGGGCATTCTCACAGTCTGAACCACTCAGGAATAGGGTTAAGCCTTAATTCCAAGCTTATCCATCTGTCTTTCTTTCCCTCATCTTCATTGCGAGCCCTACATTTTAAAAATCCTTGTCCAAAAAAAAAACCTAACAAAAAGTTATTAATCTAACTAACCACTCNCCTGGCCTTCTGTGGGTATGTCTATAGGCCATTTTCTGGGAGTTCTTCAGTCTGGAGGAGAGAGGCCCCACGGTGACCTTATGGTGGCCTTTCAATATAAAAAGAGGGCTTATTAAAAAGGTGCATGTGTATACATACACATACATACATATATACATACACACATATATATATATATATATAGATATATATGTATATATATATACACATACACATATATATCTATAAAAATATATTTACCAGGATTGTACCGACAGGACACTTTTGTAGTTCATCCTTTTTTAAATTAAGGTATTGAGACACTCCAACAGGTTGTCCACAGAAGTTGTGAATGACCCATCACTGGAAGTGTGATTTATGATTATGATGATTTAGAGTCCCCATATCTCCTTTCAGATATATTCATCACCATTATAAAATCACTGAGGTTTTAAAAGTTAATTTTCCTCCTTTGGTTGAGAGGATATAGAAGATAAATTGTATCGAGAACAAAAGATATGTACAACCAGTATTGGAGAAATCAAGTAACTCAACATTGTGTTAACCTATGAAAGACAAAGGCATCTACAATCTGTCCCCCACCTGGGCATTCTCACAGTCTGAACCACTCAGGAATAGGGTTAAGCCTTAATTCCAAGCTTATCCATCTGTCTTTCTTTCCCTCATTTTCATTGCGAGCCCTACGTTTTAAAAATCCTTGTCCAAAAAAAAAACCTAACAAAAAGTTATTAATCTAACTAACCACTCTTTTGCATTGTTTCCCTGTAGATATAGATAATAATAAATAAGGAAGACTTAAAAATAAATGGAAAAAACAGTTGATTTACAATCTAGTCTCTCCAATTTATTAGTTAAAAGCACAGGAAAACAATTGAATTCTGTTGAATACCAGCATATCTGAGCTACTGCAGATGGAAGAGAGTAACTCAAGGACTCTGCAGTAAGAAACTAAACTCCACTAGGAGTCTCATCAAAGCAGTAGGGAGGAAAAACAAAAATTGAGATTGATGAATGAAAGGCAGCATCAATACCTCTTTTTAATCTTCCAAAATTCTGTCCTCTTTATTAGGAAAACAAATCACTCTTCTGGACTATTCAAAACTGCAGAAAGAACCCAAATGAAATAGAAAAATAACATATTTAAGTAGCAATGTCTGGATATTTAGAAACTCTGTGATCAGATCAATAGCTTGGGGTATGTGAGTCATTGTCTAATACATAGAATTTTTCTAGAAACATTTGGCAGTCTCTTGTCATGTACTGTGTTTTGGGTTTTTTTCTTATTTTTTCAGAAACAGTACATGTAAGAAGAGCTTTTATGTAAGTGCTCAAAGGCTTGAAGAACGCTAAGTAGACCAGAGAGGGTGTGAAAACTAGCTAAAAACTTTTCTAAGTAATTTTATCTCCAAATTGCTTGGTTTGGCCCAAGTTCTGAGCCATCTATTTTCATCCTGAAAGCAGCTCATCTTCAGTGCTGGTGGCAAAATTGTTACAAAGAGGGATTTGCTTAGTGTGCCTAATGTTGAGAGGACCTAATGTTCTGAAAAATGAATTTGGAAAACTTCCCAGCTTGCACATCTGCCCCTAAAAATGAGAATAATGGACTGAATACAAGAAGGGAGGATTAAGTGAATACTTCCTCTCCTCTGCCTTCCCTTTCCTAAACCCATGCGGTCCCTCTGGATGACCTTTATCTTAAGCACTGCCTCACAGAATCCAGGCCACTAAGCTGGCTTACAAAAGCAAAAGACCTATCTGACAGGCAGATGTATGGATGTACTACTGCAAATCAGGTGGTTATATGAGCACCATATGTCAGCAATTGGAAAGAAGGTGCATTGGAAGAAAACTCACATTATGATTAATTAGTAACTTGAGAGGTGTTTTCTTGCTGCTACTCTTTTTCTTTCTTTCATGTTAGTAACTCTCATATTGCCCTGATAATGAAGAAAGTGCATCAAAATGCATGAAGAAGTGAACAGTCTCTAGATTAAATAAAGGTGGATAATAGAATCACAACATTAAAAGATGAAGAGGGTTCTCAGATCATCACTTCCTTTTCCTGCTTTATGCAGCTGTTTCACAGAATGTACTTTCTTAACCTCCATCTACTTGGCCGTATGATCCAAGAAGTTTGGCTTTAGCTATTTTCAATCTGGGACAATCCCAAAGCATAATATATGTCACTGTCAGAAAACATTTTCCTGATAATCAACCTAAACATTTGAGGTTTAGGTTGATTAGCTCTCATTAGCTTTTACAGCAGACCTCAGATGAAATTACTTATTTCATCCTCTGCGTTTAAATCTAGGCAAGGAAAAATAAATAATGAAACAGAGGACAAACATACCCAATACCTGTTCTAGCTCCACCTACTTATCAAAACTATTGAAACTATAGCTGGTTACCCCTCACTTCCAACTGTCAATTGATGTTTCCTCTTACTGATCACCTTTGCTATCACTGCTTGCCACCAGTGATGCTGAAAGCCTGCACTCTGGATGTCTGCCTCAAGCAGGTATTTACTAATTTATTTTAGACTTCAGTTAGAAAGATTCCACTGGGGAATGAAGGAGAATTACTAGCTTTTAAAAATATATTAGTGCTTCTGATGTGGATAGGAGAACTGAAAAAATGTGAATGGATTGAATGCGATATTCAAACCATTTTTTTTTTTAACTACCGAAAAAATCACCCATTTTTGGATCAAAATAAAACTCCCTTGGAAATTTGACAGCATCCACTGTGCTAATAACAGAATCCTTCTCCAGGTATGCACTACCACTTTAGTGAGCTCCTATCCTGGCAGAAAAGACAATGTAAACACAGTCTGATCCATTTCACACAAAATCAGCCAAGTATGAGCAGACAGCATAGAAAATTTGAAGATCTCAAACAGTCCTTCCATCTTCAGATGGAAAGGGCCAGTCAACTCTAGCCAGCAAGCAATGCCTCAGGGCAAAACCCTCTTCAGCTATCATACTGAGATCTAGAATGCACTGTCTGAATTTGATCTTGAGGTCTACTTGCACTGTACATGCTTCCCGGAGCTTCAGCACTTTGTTTTCAAATATTTTGTCCGTTTTGTGCATTTTCTAGTTCAGAATCTTGTGCCCTGAACCAAGGTTTCACTATATTCACTTCCATTTTATACAGAAGGTAAATATAGTACCAATACATAGTGCACTCCATGGGAAGGTAAAATGGATTTTGGATGCTACTGTAATCTTCCTTAATGTGTCTGCAATAACCGACAGTCTCTAGCCTCCACACAATACCCATTCCTTTTAGAAAGTAAGATCTATCTGTTATCTGAGATAAACTTTAAGGTTTTCAGTGGGATCACTAACAGCCCCAGTACACTCAACGCTAACTGACATCAATTATTGGAAAGTACTAGTACATTTTTCTTTCAGCAGAAAATATTCAAAAACTGCACAGAACAAAATAATTTTTAAGGCAAGCACTAAGCAGAATTCATTTTTGAACTATTTCACTTCAAGCAAACCTAGCATCAGAAAAAGTCAAGGTAAGATGAATAAATAAAGATGTTTTTCTCTTACCTTCTAGTTTTCTCCCAGGCCAGTTTGCTCTTGTGGGGTTTTTGATGACGCTGTTCTTAGCAAAATTTATCATACCTGAAGGACAAAAACATAGCCAGATGTTTGCCTGTAGACTTTGTAAATAGCTGCAACCAGGTTTTATCTAAAGATTGTTCTACTAGTTTGATTGCATAATTTAATTTTATGTTTGGCATTGAATTCTTCTTCATATACCAGCCACAAAACTGCTTTCTTTTCTTTTTTTAAAAGTCAGGAGATGTTGACTCCGCTCAGATAAGATATTAAAGCAAAATTCCATTTATATTTGTTAAGCACAATGTTGTTATAAGTGAATCATATGCCCAATTGTATTATAAAACAAAACATCCATTATAATGGTGATAATAACTGCTGCTACTTTGAATTTAGAAATATACATTAGCTAATGTTAGACAGAAGCTCTTATGACTAAATACTCAGTCATTATTGTGCACACAGTAATTTTTGCATCATATAATATCTAGATTTTTAAACAAACTCTAGAGAGTTAGAAAAGTAAGTGAATATATCTGAACTGAGAAGCTTCTACTTAAATGGAATCTATCTCCATGTATAGCTATTTATACACACACATGCAATTATGAATAAATAAAACATTTCAGAGTTGTATTAGATTGTGGAAACATCTCCTAGGAATCAGGTTCTTTCACATGTCACACTAAGATATGAACCAAAATGAGATTACAGCCACAACCAGAGTGCAACTACCTTGTGAAATCAGAAATCCCATTGGGGCACACAGGGGGACACACACTCGAGTGATGGCTTTATCCACACCTTTGATTGAAGTCCAAGAATCAAAACAAAAAAAATAAGACAGCATTTGCAGTGAATTTTCACATCAGCCATTTTGTTAGCCATAGGCAGTCCATTAGCTGAACTTTGTCCTCCTCTTAAATATATTATAAAACTTCCTTATATTTAGAAAGCTTCCTTATAAATTTGTAAATGTAAGTATTTTTAAGGCCAGATTTAATGAAGATGACTGTGGTAAAATGAATATTTGTGGTTAACTTTAGGATGTTGTCCAGTTTTATTGTGCAGTCCCAACCAATGAAAAGTGATGCCCTTATGGTTGTCTGAGCCTGTGGAGGATACTGTGATGGGAAAGAAGCTAACCCATGGAATTTGTCTCATTTCATAATGGTTCTCTAGGAAAACCTCTCTGCACTCCCCTTGAGACACTAACATTTCCCAAAACTTTTCTTCTATCACTTCTGTTGCTATCAATAATCTTACCTTCATCACCCTTCGCAACTGTCCCTCCCACTCATATTTACATAGTGTAGGAAATAGCATTCAGCTTAGTTATATCCTTTATATACTAAAACAATGGAAACGCTGTCATTAAATAAAAATAATTCATCATCAAAATCCAGGATAAATAAGCAGGAGGAATATATAGAAAATATAGTCTATCACTGAAGTACCAAGTCCTTTGCCAAGGCAGTTGCAATAGAGTATTTGAAGGTTCATTTATTTTGTAAAGCCATTTTTGTTGTTATTTGGATTTACCAAAATTGCTCATCTGCTGAAAAATTTTGCCAGTATTTATCTAGATTTTACATAAAGGTGTCCATAAAAGCATTATTTGCTTCTGGTTCACTGTCTCTTCTTTTTAGCTCTTCATTCCATTCAAAAAATAATTTTGATCTATTCAGTTATTTTTAAAAAATTCTAAGGCACTCCACAAGAAAGTATGGAATACTCTAATAAAAATACAACTTAAAAAAAAATTTTAGAAGCTTATTAAGTGGAACAGTTGTATTCATACATTTGCTCACATTTAGCTACTCTTTATCTTTTGGGACTCCTTTTTCATGATATACTGGTATGCTCAAATGTACTGTTTCCATTCTTGCATGTTTCCAATCTCAGACACACTGATGGCACTTAACTGCCAGTTAATAAGGTTGGCTCCTAAACTAGCTGGTATTCAGCCCAGCAGAGAAGCCAGGCCATGATTCTGTCCCATCAATAACAGAAATAGTACAGAGTTGTGTCAATTGCTATGTCCTATAATCAGCACTTTTCTGTGCCAGAGCACTTTTGTTTGACAGGAGATTTGAATACATCATACACGTGGTATTGACACAAATTGTTTTAAGAGCACTTGTTTTCATATTGAGTTCATCCCTGGCTCTGGTGGATTGCCTTATTTGAATAGAGATTATTTTCACAATCTCTATTCATTTTGCTACCTGTCCTAAAGGCCCCACAGTGCTCCCATCTCATGATAAAACCACATCAATGAAACACTCATCTTGCTGATTTGGCACTGTAATAAACCTATCCCAAAGCCAGTCCAAAGACTTAAATATGTCTCCAAGTCAATTGCGTGAGGGTAGAGCAGCAATTCCCTTTTACTGCCTTAGTATGCAATATATCCCCTAAGTAAAGATAGTTTGGGAACAAAGAAAGAGTCATTCTCTCCTATAGCTTCCTTTAATAAATAGGATCTAATAACAACATCCCTGTTGAAAAACACAGACCACTGATCAAAAACAATAACAAAAAAGAATAAATACGTAAATGCACTATTAGTCAGTGACAACAGATGTGTTAGGGTGCAGGATTACTTATACCAGACCTGAAAATAACTGATTTGTAATAGCCTTAATGTTTCTTGTTCTGCAGCCAACACACCCCAACCATTTTATGTGCAATCATCATGAAATAATACACCAGAACTGACCAACTGTTTGAAATATTCTTAGTCACAGATTTACAATTGAAGTCAATTAGTTAAAGATTTTTTTTAATAAGTTAATTTCTAAACCATAGCTCTGTGATTAGTTTATAATTATCAATAGAGAATGTATTAGGACAAAATATGCATCTTAATTAATTTTTTTTAATTTACACTGTCTGGAATTATTTATGTCCAATTTCCACTCCTGGAACCAACCCTGCTGTGAAATTGCAGCCTTCTGAAGCACTTGGCAGCTGAAAAACCTAGCTATGAAATTTTGCTCATCATTACATTTTCTGCTTTTCAATTTTACACTTAATTATAGACCATTAAATCAGACCTCAATAAATGTATAAGATTTTCTGTCTTATGCAGTGTGGTTCTTTATTTACCATCATTGACAGAATGTTGGAACACTCAGAAAGAATTCCTTTAAACATTTATTTGTTGTACTGCTTACCGTAGAAAATGCAGAAATCCTTAAAGTAGCTTCACAGTCACAATGCTTGGCAGTAATACTCAATCCAAAATTGCCAAGTCTCCTGTATTTGTTGCAGGTTCTCTTCAGTCCCATATATAACACTTGTCTTCCCTCTTCCTTCATCCCTCTAACCCTCATCTTTTCAACGTAAGAATATCTTTCAGTTCATTTTATTAAGTTCCTTTTTTTTCTTTTTTTTTCAGTTATTTTTCAGATCACTGAGCTTGGAAGCTATGGTTCACTGCTAGAACTACAACCCTGACTGGTGGTTTCAGTCAAGATGAAAAAGAAATAGATAAGAAACAGAAACATAAGAACAAGATAGGAAAAAATTGTATTTCCTGTGCCTATTAAAATACAAGAGAGAGACTTTAAAATTGTTATTCTCTCCAATGTTCTAACAATTCTCAGGCTAACATTTTACACATACCCCTCTCTTCTAAACTTCACTATAATCCAAAGTGCAGAGAACCTGAGCCTATGAAAGCATCCTAGGAGCATGGAAAATCACACAAACAGCACTACATCCATCAATTAGCACAGCACCTTGTTACCATTCAGAATCAAAATAGAGAGGCACCTGTTTTTGTGGGTAATCCATTAATCAGGATAGGGAAATTCAAATCTTTGTCTCTGTTCCCAGGGAAAAGGGGGTTTGTACCATTGACCTAAAGACTCTGAACAGAAGTGCCTGTCCTCATCCCATATAAGTGGTGCAAAGACACCAGTAACACACAAACAGTATAATCTTTTAAATTTAGTGATCAGGTTATTAAACTGCAGACCAGGGCAAAATATCTGGATTAGAGCTCCAGCTACGACATCTTGTTATGCTTTTAAAATGAGACATTGCTTCGATAAAACACAGAAATAGTGGTTTGGTCTGCAGTAATGAACTGTGTCCATTTTAGTTTGTTTTTGTTTACAGAGACTTTATATACTTCCTATTTCTCTAAATCAAAATCCATTATCTCTACAGGAATATATTGGCAAGATCAAAGATTTGAACCCAAGTTCAAGAATGTTTCTGGATACATTTAGTTTTGAGCAGAGCAGTACCCCTGAGGAGTGTGGGGTTAAATTCAATATGTAGTAAAATTTGAACAACACTACATATACTTTATTTATTCTGGAATCAAATTTCCTGACTTTGACAGAGAAAAGCAAGTATTAATTTGATCTTATTTCTGTTGGGCTGGCCAATGTAGCACCAAATAGATGCAGTGAAGTGAACTTTCTTCCAACTTGACTGCCATCAGTGGGACAGTGTCTAGGCCACCCTGTGGAGCCAGGGTGTGCAGCACCCCTTGTAGCCCAGGACGCAGAGGGTGACACCATACATGAAGATGACGAGGTGACAAATGATTCACCAGAAGTATCGCTGCAGTTACAGAGATTTGTCAGGTGCTGATAAGCAAAGACAAAAGACCATCTTAAACTTCCAGCTCCAGCTTCCAGTCATACTAAATACATTAGGATGAGGGAAAAGAGAATTAATATTTTTAAATGAATTGAGCATGGTGGAGACTGCTGAGAGAATGTCTATCTAAACCTCACAGAAGACCTATTCCAAAGACTTTTACAGAGCAGTGGTTCAGTTAATGACGCAGAATATATGAAGGAAAAAATGACACGTTATAATGAAATAGTAATGGCCTACCTGTATAATTTGAAAATGTCCCTGTGATACAGAATAGATAGAATCAGTCACCTGAATAAGTTTCACTTCCACTGTGCTGAGAAAGCACAAAAACAGCAGCTGAGGAGCATGAATGGTGGGGTAACCAGGGGGAAAAAAATGAATTAAATTAAATTAAGCAGGAAATAAAGTGGTTGAGGGTTTTTATCTTTCTCCAGTAACAGATCAGTGGACTAGAAAGCTGACCCTTAAGCACTGAGGGTTTCATGTCTGTTCAGGAGCTTGTGCTGCTTACAGTGACTCAAAGCCAGAATTCCTACACAGAATTCCCAACCGAGACCAGGATTCCAATAACTTAGAGAATGCCTGTATCAGATGGTATTGGGCAACAATGGATCACCACTTTCAGTAAGTGCTGAGCAGTGCTCCAAACACTTGCTAAGGCAGCATACCTAGTTCCCTACACTCTCCAGTGAGTATGAAGATATTTTACATAACAGGGCCAAAAGACAAATGGTTTTCATTGGCTTTTATTTCACATATCCATTATTTTTTGTCCTATTTTTTCCTAAATATATTGTTTAATCATACAGGAAACAATTTATTTGTATTTTAAATAACTTCTCAAGAGGACATTTGAGGGAGAATATTTAATTGGTATGTCCTGATGTTTCTTTTCTTCTTGTTATGGCATTATCAAACTTGTGCTTCCCACAGCTGTAGTCTGTAGCTGAATTAACTGCTCATCATTTACAATTAGTTGCTCAAAAAAACCACTTTATATTACTGTTCAAAGAATTCTTAGACAAGAACTTAGTCTTCTTCAGTTCTGGGGTGTTTTTATACTACATTTTTATGAAAAATAATCCTGCCTTACATGTTTTCAATTGGGAATAAAATCCTCATAAAATTAAAAAATATTTCTTCCATAACTAGAAATTCTCTTAATTCTATAAATTTCAAGGTACAGTACTGCACACTCTAAGAAAAGTATAAATCTAAAGATTTCATCCCAATAATTTCAATTCATTTCTTCATTTATTTGTGAGAAAAGACAACACTTATTTCCCAAAAAGACATTATTATAGTCTTATAATGATTATCAAAGAAACATACAGGCTCAGAAGTGCAGTCATTGATAGTTTTCTAGACAGGGAACCAGACTGAAAGATCCCCAGTCTGTTCTCTGATATCCAGAAAGCATTTTCTGTGATATTGAGCAATGGTTTATGCTTTTGCATGTCCTTTGGAGGAAAGAAATTCCTATATTTCTTTTATTTTCATATTACATTTTTCCTATACAGTGCTATATAGTCCCTGTAACAAAAATAACCCTTCCCTTCACTTTTTGTTGAAACATCTCTCAGTTATATGAGCAGTAACCTGGCCAATAATAAGAAGAAATATCTAAATCATTCAGTGTTTTAATCTTTTGAAGATCCCACCAGAGCACATAAATAAAATAAATACTAATATAGTTCATATCATCACTATGATCAGTGCTGATTACAACAGTAAACCTAATAACATTTTCTCAAAGTACCTCATTTTCATGAAATAGAATTCATATCCATCAAATGGGAGTTTTTGATCCAAGCAGGAATTCACCATTGTAGCTTTTGTGTAAACCAAAACACAGTAAAGAGCTAAAACCCTCTAATTTTCAAAGTTTAGCAAGAGTAGAGATATAACCCCCAAATGTTCTTGTGAGTTTCGTGATAGCTTACAGCTATCAAAACTAGAGCCAGTATTTTAACTTAAAGAAAACCAGGTTTAAAAGTGAGGGAATGTAGCTGATCCATGAATTATATGTCAGTGAATTTCAGAAGCATTGATTAAAATAATCATTTAAAGTAGAAAGATTTCTAAATTAACCCTGTGTAACAGGAAGAACCAGTCGGTCTTTTTAAATGAAAAGTCCTGCTTCTTTGATAAATCATGATTTTAACAGGTATCAAAAAATCTACAGGGGAATTGTTTGAACTTTCATTTATTACTTTTTTGAACTTTCAGGTAATTATTGGCACTCTTCCTCAATGTTAAAGAAAATGAATAGGTTGAGAAATTTTAGGTGTAGCAAATAGTTTCCAGGGCTGAAAGCAAAACCAGGAAAAGCTCATCAAATACTGAGTGATAAGAGGGGATAACAAGGGTCTGTTTAGCACCAATCCCAGATTTAATACTTACCTTAAAACTGTAACTTCTCCTCTGTCTTTCTCTCAATTTTTAACACTGATTATATTCACCTGCAGAACAATGGCAAGGTTGGTCACTCGTCCTTTTTTTGAGGAAGTGCTTTTGCACATAAATTAACTGACTAATTTTAAGAAAAGCCACAATTATGGAATCTCTGCACATTTAATGATATCTTAGATTGTCTATATAGGATATTATTTCTCTTCCTAAATATGTGTACAAGCAGATGTTATTTTTCTTCAAATACAGAGAAAAGATTTATAGATAATATCTAAACTTTCTTCACCAGCAATATTTAAAGTAGAGATAATTTTCTTCAGCAATTTTTTTTCAGGAAAGACTACGTCCCCTCCCTTATTTGCCCCTTCTCACCCACACCCCCCAAGAGAAGACATTTAAAAGACTGAAGGACCTACTTATGTAGAAACAGCAGATCAGCAAATTATAAAATAAAACATTGGTACATTTTTGTGAGAAATATACTATTTGGTGTAAAGAACGACACAAGTATTTCACAAAATGAAAATCACAAGGATAATGTTCCTAGCTCTTTTTTTCACTATTAGATATCTTTCTACAGAGGAACTGGAATGCTATGTATCAGCATGTCACTCTGTTTCAAAGTGCTTTAAAATCAAGTGCTGCATGCAGCACTTTTCTAACTGACCAAATGCAACCTGTGCTGTTCTATTAAAGTTCTCTCTGCCTTCTTCTCAGTGGCTCTTGAGGTTGGTTTTTTTTCACAGAAGTCTCATGAGAAACCACAGATATCTAAAGATGCCTGTGTCCTGAGCTGCAGCATTACACAATTCTTACTGGTTTTTTGTTGTACCAGTCCCATGATACCTTCCCGGAGAAGTTGCACTCAATCAGTGTAAGCTGTTTTTAGTGATGTGACTCCTAGTAACTAAACAATTTTGTGCTATCTTTGGAAAACAAACCAAGAACAAACCCAAAGCTTTACAGTCAGAAAACTTCTGAGTTAAAGATACCAAAACTCTGGAGAGAAAGAACCAGTGGATGAGAAAGAAGACTGGAATTTCTGTGCGTTTTTTTGAACCAGATTGATGACACATACAACTACTGAAGACTTGTCTTCAGAAAAAATCATTCCTGGGAGAAAAATCCTCTAGTTTCTCTGACACAAGTCCATATACTGTTTTAGCTCAGACCAGAAGTGAAATTTGCCAAACTGATTAATCAGGCAAATTTCAGCCTTCTCAGAGGAAACAAAACTGTAAGGTGCATTTCAGGAATGTGGACTCTGACTCTGATCTGTCATCAAGGCATACGGTCCCTGGGTCAGATGAGAGCTCAGCACAACCAATGTCCCCAAACTGGGGGAGTACTTAGCACCTGAAGTTTCATTGTCTGGGTCCTCTCCTGTATTCACCAGCCAGTCTGCTGCCCACCTTACACTCAAACTATATCTCATAATTTTGGGTGTAAGGATGCCATAGAAGATTACATCAAAAGCATATTCTTTTTCAAACAGAGAAAACTAAGCACTTCTCTAAAAAGCCCTTAAGAGAAAATTCACCAACACTAAAATTCCCTAATTAATGAAGACAAGCATAGAGGATAATGACCCTCTTTGCAATGCCGTCAATCTGGTGACAACAAATTCTACATAAATATCCCTGTACTAAAGACTTCCAGAAAGTAACAGCATTGAGAGTGCAATCAGACCTCTGGGACAGGGCTGCAGGTAAAAAACAGGATAGAAAGAAATCAAACAGACAAAGATTCAGTTCAAGGTCAGGATATCTACCTGGGGGATTTATATATGGCCAAAGTGCCTAAGTACCACCATACTCGATGAACATCTTCTCAACACAGTCAGTGGTGCCTGAAGAGTCCTCAGCTCATCAGCAGCTCAGCTGGATATGTCCTGGAGGATGAGTTGGTGGTCCTCAGCCCAGGGGGAGGAGGTGCCATGAGGTGGCACTGCTGTAGTACAGCTGCGTGGCACCGGCTCAGCCTTACCAAGAAAAATTTGTTGCAAACATGTGAGAAAGTGTGTGAACTGCAACTCTGCAAGACAGGCTAAATGAAAACATGGAAGGGAATTGCTGAGGTAGTAAAAGCTGTTTTAGAACCCAAGTGGAAAAAAAACCTGATGTGAAGAAAGAATTCAGTGAGGAATAAAAAAGGCGGAGAAAAGTAAGACAACCAAGTAGCACCAATCAGTCTGTTCCAAGCAGCAAAGCAGACTCACCTCTCCACCCCAAGGCTGGTGACTGGCTGACCAGAAATGACCTGCTGGGTGCTGTGGGTGACCAGCATATTCCTGCTCAGTCTGGTACACCACAAGTCCCAGATATGTTGCCCATGTTAGCACACAGTGGAAAGATGGATGGGGCTAAAATTAGAAGAAACTGAGAATTTTTATTTACATCTTAACAGAAGTTACAAAAGCACAGAAATTATAGGGTAAATTACAGTTGCTGCTCCCTGGATGGAATGCAGTTGCCATGCTTGTAATTCATTCCATGGTGATTCCCCACACTCACAATCTGCAGCCACAGCACCTGCTAAAGGGGATGGAACAGAGGGTGGAGTGGAGTGGAGGCACCACGACCAGGCTGCGCTGAAATCCTCACAGGGAGGGGAATTCAATGCTGCTTTGCAGCTGAAAAACCACACAGCACCTGTCTGCCAGGGTAGAGAGGAGGAGATGTCCTGCTGCTGAGCCAACAGCTGTGCTGAAATCACTCTCCTCAAATGGACTTGGTTCATTACAACCTAAGTGTAACAATAACACACACCTCCAACCCAAAGGTACCACCTCCAAGGCACAGCCACTCCTCACTGGTCATGTGCCCTAGATTTTATTTATCTTTAAAAGCAAAGCAAGAGAATTCTACACCAACCAGTAACAAAGCTATGTATGCCTGGAGTCACACAAGCTCCACCTAAAGACAAACAAATAGTAAGACGAGAATGAAGAAAACTTAGGGAAGAGTCCATCATAGCTGCTAGGATCAGTCAAGGGTCAGAAGCTGTCCTCCTCCATAGGGACACCTATTGGGTAAGAACCACACTCTGTGTGTGCTGAATGCTTTTATTGGGGATTACAGCTTGTCTATGTATTGCTTTGAATACATTTTTGCAGTCAGCTACTATCAACAACAGTCCTCAAACATTAACCTGCCACAATTTTATGTTAATAAAGAGTGTTATTCCATAAACTGTTGGTGTGAGTCTTTCACGAGTGCTGGCAGTCACTGGCAGCAGGGAAAAGACCCAAATGAAAAGGAAAAACTGCTGAGGAGTCTCCCTTATGTTGTTGCCATATTTCCCTGAACAAGTCAGTCAAACCACCCCTCGATCCAGCAGGACTGTTCAGTGAAGGGTCCCCCTAAGGGGACACTGACAGACTGGTCAGGCACAAGGGTCTCAGTTTTCCTGGGATGCTGACAGACAAATCAAACACTAATGGTCAAGTCCAGCTCCCCACATTAAGGGTTGAGGAAACCTCCCATTTTCACATGACACACATAAACAACTGCTCTGTATTCCTGTCTGTGTTCTGCTTCAAAAGAAATTTGAAGCACCCAAAGACCAGTAACACAGTGAGGGAGGGTTACCACCTCAACAAATATAAGAGGAACTTAAATATTCTGTGCATGTCAGTCCCTGAGTAAAATTGAGTTGCCTCAGAAGGGTCATCTGTTTTCATTTTAAGACACAGATTTTACAGGGCCTAACCTTCAGCTGCTAGTTCAGAGGGGTGACTGCATTTGGTTTTTATCATGATAGGACATACCTTCTCCTGATGCCTTCAGTAAAACCTCTCCAACTATCAGGTGCAGACCTGCCTTTTCTGGAGGTGAGCTGCTGTGATTTGACAAAGTAACAAAATTATAAAACTGTAAAAACTCTGATTTCCATCTTCATATCTTAATTATCTTTTTCCTCTCCTTCTCCCTGCATGCTCTTTCTCAATTCAAAATAAACTTTTTCTTAATCATGGCAGATTGATTCCATTGATTACTGTGTTGTCCTTTACCCTTTCTCCAGTGGAAACGAGACCACGGTCTTTATGTGCTACAGTAAGATCTACTTTTTTCTTACGCTCCCCTCATAAAAGCTCATTTTCTCATCCCCTCAGCATGTGCATGATAATGCAAAACAGGGCACAACCCAGGAATTCTTCTCCTCTTTAAGAAACTATTTTTTACATTTACCATTTCCATTCCTGGCTTACCTATAGTCTACTATAGATGCAAAAGTTCATTTTGAGAGCTCCTTTCAGATTAATGAGTACTCTATCCTTATAGGGATGCATATAGAAAATGCAGGGTGACCCCATGGGAGATGAGACGAGATGGATGTCCAAGGATATCAGAAGGCTTTTTGAGGTGCTGAATATACTTTATTAAATCTATACTAAAATACATTAATAATAACTGAAGAGAGGTATGCTACATACTTACTTCTAACTTACCTATCTTAGACTAACTCGTGACCTTCTCCAGAGTCCAGACACAGCTGGACCAGGATTGGTCACTGAAGATAAACAATCTCCATTTCACTTTCCACAGGGAGAACAGAGAACAGAGATAAGGATTATTTTTCTTTCTGCAGCTCTTTCATGCCTGTCCCAGCAGATCTTCATGAAAAGTTTGTGTCCCGTTCCCCTCTTAGAGGGGAGCGATGCAACAGATGCATTTTCTGTAAGCATCTACATATGGGCCAAGTCTGATGCCACAGAAAGGTAAATTAGAGGCAAACTCTGTTTCACTTCCCACTGCCTGCAGTAACTTGCTTTAAGAGGATGGAGTCATGCTTCCTTCATGGGCTAAGCTTGCTGCATTTACCACAGGCACAGATTAACAATCCTTACCACTACCACCACCCCATTTTATTTCAGGTTACCACACCACTGTTGCCTGTAAAAGAACTGGAAAATTAAATTACTTACTGTGATAACATCATCTTTGCATTTAGGTTTTTGTAAATTGTGAAAACAAAGTGTTTCCAAGTGTTGAAGTTTCACACGCTTCAAGTGATGGATGCATTTTCTTTAAAAAACAAAACAAAATTACATTTTGCACAGTTTTTTATCTGTTGCTCTAATTTAAGAGGTCTGTTTCAGACTGATAAAATTGAAAACATTGCTGAGTGTGAGCAAACATTTTTGTTCAAAATTATCAACAACTCATAGCACATCTTCTGGAACTTTTGACATTTTCTGTGAAAGGGCAGACTGAGATGAGGAATCAGGAAAGCATTTCTTTGGCTCAGATCTAAGCCAAATAAGTATAGAACTTTCTGAGTTTTGATTAGGCTTCTATAGTGACAGCAAAAATATTCCTGGCAGCCAAAAATTATTTTTTCTGTTAATCTCTCCTACTCAAAAATAGACCAAATTATTATAATAAAAAGAAAACTAAATTATTGATTCATTAAGTAAGCAGAGTCTTCAGTTAAGTAATTCTGAATTGTCATTTATAGAAATACATTAGTATGTTGATTCACTTGAGTATCAAGGAAGATGGGTTGTGAGGACAATAGTATATAAACATATATAACTATATATAACTACATGTAAAATAATTCCTGGCAACATCTAATGTGAAGAAAGGGCAGAATTAGGAGGAACAAGGTTACCTTATTATGCCAGCATCTAATTTCAAGATGACTGCATTTTCAGATAAACAATAGGTCAATGAAAAAACAGTCAAAAAAACAAGTTCCTGATTTGAAACTTTTTGAAGTGACTTCACCTTAAAAAGAGAACATGAAGCAGCACACTGTTAAAGTCTGAATACATATATGAAGAGGAATTTGAATAGGTAGTTAACAGCTGTTGTTGATTAAATTGTATGCAAAAATAAACAAGCATAAAAAAATAAAATAAAAAATAAAATTTGTCCTTGAAAACCTGAAACCCAGCACACTGTGTAATGATAGATGAAATATATCAAGACCCCTGACAAATGTTATGTGTATTCAACCCATTTTTTTATACTAGGCTAGGAAAGCAGCAAGCTGAATCTCATATGGTTCCTGCCTGAGCTTCTCTTCAAAAGCATCTTTACATTTTCTTAGCTTCAAATACTTTTATTGAATTCATTATATTGTGTGACTCAAGCATGTGCTTAAAAGTCTGAATAAAAATCACTTTAAATATGTGCTGTGTTTGACTAAACTGGACTGTAAATGTATCTGGTGCTTTTCCCAGTGGGAAACAGAACCTGGCAAGATTGTTAATTAAGGTCTAAATTAAACTAGTCATCTATGTTTCCTTGTCACTGGAGACATGATTGCCCTCCAGAGGTGATTTTTTTCCTCAGCACAGAGCCCTTCCATCTGGACAAGTTTAGACAGACGTAATTTTGAGATGGCTCCCATGAAGACAGTGTAGAGCCAGGACTGAATTAAACATGCTGCCTCAGGGTCCAGCAGGAGACTGCCAATACCAACATGGACAATGTCCCTGCTTGTGTCACTCACATTGCTCCTGCTCCTTCAGCAAGATCCGGAATGTCTTCCGTCTGCTTGCATACATGAAAACCAAGCTGTGCAATATCATTGCCCCTCCCAAAAATACATATTCTTAATTGGTTTTTTTTAGCACAGGTTGATTCTCTGAAATATTTTGAAAAAGAGGACAGCAGGCAGCACTTCATGACTAGAAAGAAGCTGGAAATAAGAAATTATAGAAGCATTTCAATGCAAAAAGGAGTAAGACTTGGGAGTCATCTTTATCCTCAGCAGGCTGCCTGCTCAGTCTGCCACTTTTCATGGAACCCCATCTGAAAAGTAGATTTTCCTCCTATCCATTGTTCAGGAAACCAAATTGTTCAATCCAGGTGTGGATTACAGTGTGCAGAGAAAGCAACCTAGAAGTTATGCCCAGCAGTGTCTGAGTGAGATGTCAGTGTTGCACCAATGAAACAGTTGTGACAGTGGCAGAGCCCAGAACCAGCAGACTGCCTCACAGAAAATACTAACTTTCTATCTTTTGGCTGAATCCTGAATTAGATAAATGTCAAAATGTACCACACACTTCTTCACAACAGAGGGGCAAATAAATACATTTTAAGATTATAAAATTAGGATTTTTTGAGAGCATTTATGTAGAGATTGGAGCTCACAGTGAGAAAGAACAGTCTTCCCTCTACTCAGCACTGATGATGTCAGACCTGGAATACTGTGTTCAGTTATGGGCTCCCCAGTACAAGAGAGAAATGGACACACTGGAGAGAGTCCAGTGAACAGCTGCTAAAGTGATTGTAATGGAGCATCGCCCCTAAAAAAAAGGGTGAGAGAGCTTGGATTGTTTGTTCAAAGGCTCAGGGGAGATCTCATCAATGTATGTAAATTCTTGGAGGAGGATGCAAAGAAGGCAGAGTCAGGCTCTTTCCAGTGTGCCCAGAGACAAGACCAGAGGCAACAGGAAAAAAATGAAATACAGGAGGTTCTGTCTAAACATCAGAAAGGTCTTTGCTTTGTGAGGGTGATAGGGCACTGCCACATGCTGCCCAGGGAGGTGGTGAGTTCTCCCTCCTTGTAGATATTCAAGAGCCATCTGGACATGGTCCTGAGCAAGTGGCTCCAGGTGGCCCTGCTTGAGCAGGGAGGTTGAGCGAGATGACGTCCAGAGGCCCCTTCCAATGTCAGCCATTCTGATGGTGATGTGGTGATGTGGTGATTCTCCCTCCTGTGTCATTTGTGCAGTAAAGAGCTGGTGTCTGCCTGGGGGTCTGAGCAGTGACCTCAGCTGGAACTAGGAAATAAAATGTGTAGTGATCTGTCTGCTCATCCTGAGACCAAGCAGTGCAGTTTACTTCATTCTATACAGATCAACTCTGTTCTTCCTAAAATAAGGTGGTCCATGATTTTTATTAAGTCAAAAACTAGCATTATTTGGGCTAGTGCTAAGCAGCACAACCAAAAAATGTGCCAAGTAATGTGCTAATGATTAAAGACTATGTCCCATGCTAATGCTGGGACAATGTCCTGGGCTTGTTCTGCTTAATGATATAGATATAGCTTTTATATTTATTGCAAAATAAAGGACATAAAATAGAGTTCTAATTTCACTGTATTAATATTTAGCATCAATTTCCTTAGCAACACCTTATCCAGTGCTAAATCTTATAATGATGCCCTTGGTTTGATATCTAACCATTACTTCCTTTGTTAATAAGATCATGGTCTTCCTACTCAGTTTTTGGTGTGAGATGCCTCCAAGAAAATCAAGAAAAAAATTTTAAAATATATTGTTTGTCACTCTTGTAATCAGATTTGCATCAGTAAATGCACATAGGGCAGAAATCTCTAGAAATTTATTTTACTTTCATGTATTTTTTATACCTTAAATTTAAGGAATAAAAGGCTGATTTCTGTTTCTGAAGTCTACTATTAAAAATGAAAATACTATTTAGAAAGCTACAACTATTTTTGACTGAAATCTCTATACATTTGTATAATTAAATATTTTTTATAGGAAGTTGTTTTGTATGTATTTCAATAAGAATGCCTGAAAAGCACATTTATAAGCATGACAAAATAAATTATGTGCCACAGATTAAAGGGAAATACATGTTGTAATTAGGTATGAGCGATATCAGAAATGTTGGGTGAAAAACAGAGATAGAAGGCTTTGTTTATTTTAAGGCAGAGATTTGTAACTTTCACATTTGCCAAAGGAAAGTAGTTACTCCAACTTTATTTTTTAGTCTGAAAATGTATTACAATTCTTTGCTTTCCTTCTGGCTGCACTGATATCAAATTTAAACATCCATGTCCTTACTAAAATTAGTCATAGTTTTGACAAATCAAGTCTCTTGTTTCTCAGTGTCAAGCAACAGTAAATTTTCTTCAAATACTCAAATACATGAATAATTACAACTTCTTAAAATATAATTTCGTATATACAGTTCTTGGTTTTGAATATGGACAATGTAAGATACAAAGCTTAAGATAAATCAAAAATATTTTTACTGCACTTTCAGTTCAGACAGTGTCATAGAAAAAGTGATGCATCATTCTTTGAAGCACCTCTTTTTCTAAGAACTAATGGATGTGAATCTTTTCTCAGATATAGCAAATTGTCCTTCAAAACAACAATCATGCTAACAGGAAAGGTCACATTCACTTCAGCTATAGATTAAGTATAATTTATTGTTATTTCTTTCATTATATTCTGCTTAATTTATATAAGTTGATGTTGAGCAGCTGATGGATGAGTTGGATGAGGAGTTGTGGTTTGGCATCTGCATGAGCATGAATTTGTTTCTCAAAATATACAGGATAGTCAGAAATTTTTCTTTTTAACAACTACCGTTAACACTTTACAGCTTTTAACCTTTAAACAAGGAAAGAACCTCAAATTAAAATTAATAGCATCTATCCTACAATTTCTTTTCAACTCCAAGCCCCCATTTCTCCTTCTACTTCTGCCTTAGTTGTTTCAATACAGATATTGACTTTACAAGAAATATAAGATTTCATCCTATTTGTCCAGTCTACATGCCTTTGAAAACAAGGAGCCATCATCAAAGTATAGATCACTGAAAGGGAAAGCTGGATTCTCATCTTAGCTTTGCCTTGACAGTTTGTGAAATCTATGTAGGATTCACAGAAGTTTATTTTCTGAAGGTATAAAGGAAAGAAAAATAACGCCTATTATTTTCTTAAGCGCTTTTGGGATTTAGAAATGTGAAATCGAATGTTAGACTGTGACATCTACAAAAAATATTCTTGATATTTCTGTAATCTCTGTAGATACACTTAATAAGATGTAGTTTGATATGAACAAATATCAACAGATCAGAAACACCTGTTATATGCACATAACTTAACAAAGCAAGTAATGTTTCATGATGAGATATATTGAAGACATTTTTTAAATTGGAGTTATTTTTAATTTGGGATTCTTCCACTAACCAGAAAGTTTGAATTTGCTTAGTCATTAATGGAATTTAAAAAAATCTTTCTAGAGTTTACTTTGCTGGGATCCTTTCATTTTGTCATAGGCTTTCTGTTTATACTGCAGGCTGATAAACATCCTGTTACCTTGTTCAGCTTTATATGCTCATTACACAGATAAGTATTTCAAATTTTCATGTCAAACTCTAGACTTCTTATTTTTCAAAACACAGGGAAGGGAATGTAGTATGCCTAAAAAATTATTCCCCAGTCTGGACTCTGTGTAGCTCAAACAGTCCTTCTGATTGTCCTCAGGTATGACATCTGGCCTTTCATCTCTTATGAAAAGATGGTCTAAGTCCTTGAACTGGGACATGATTCTTCTCCAAATTGTAAGAAACCCCAAGAATGCTCCATCCAACATTCATCTATGCTCTTTTCTATTTCAAATCTCTCTCATTGGATCACTGTTCACTGGAAGTTTTCTACTTGTGACTTTCTACTGTGACTTCCATAGGAAGAGCCCATTATTTAACTAAAGACAACAGACACTGGGACAAGGATGTGAGTAGGGACTAAAGCAGCTCCAATTAATCACCATCTCCACCAACTCACTGCCACAATGAGATGAGAAGACATCAAAAATGTTATCTCTCTTTTTCTCGTGTAACCAGTTTCAAATTTCCTGTCTAGGAGAAAACAGTTTTGGTGCAAGTCTGCAAGAAGCTGCAGGAGTCAGGTAAATTGCAGGAAACAGGGCTGCAGAGGAGATGTACATATAGAGTCCTTGAAGAAAAGTGTTCATCCTCCCAAACATAGACTGGATGTGCTATGGATGAAGTTTGAGTGGGAGAATGGAAGGTAACCTAATCGATGGGAAAGTAAAGGCAACACTGGGAGTTGGACTGTGAGAATTCTCAGGGGATGTACTAGCCTGAGGCCACAGCCAGCTGTGCCAGAGGTCAGTTCTGTGAGGGAGCAGGGAGCAGTGTCATCACTCCAGAGGAGGCTGGATGTTAGCCCATGGCAATGCAGGGAGGAGCAGCAGCAGGTGGGAGGATGACCCAGGTGAAAACATGAAAGATGCCCAAAAATTACATTTGAGAACAATGGCTCTGAGAGATGTTAAGTTATGGCTGAAGCTGCCCTGTTGGAAAGATTTGTTAACCTTCATCACAAATAATTCACTCAGCCCTGAATTTAATCAGTAACCTTTTACTACACCATAATATAGGAATAATAATGTTTAAATCTTGTTATGAAGTAATATTCTGGTGTGATCCTAAGCAAAGTAGAGTGTATATTTAGGAATATCACTGGGTAAATATTCACAGGTATTTCAAGACACATGCTTTTAACAGCATTAAAAATATATATCTGTATATTTCCATTTCAAAAAAGATAAAAGCATCAAACAAGGTATTGATTTAATGTTCATTCAAATTATTTGTTAACAGAATCACAGAATACTAGGTTGGAATGGATCCTCAAGAATCATCTGGTCCAACCTTTCTTGGTAACAGCATGGTAAAATCTTGGTCTAGACAAGATGGCCCAGCACTCTGTCCAGCTAAATCTTAAAGGTGTCCAATATGGGAAAATCCACCACTTCCCTGGAGAGATTATTACAAGGGCTGATTATTCTCATTGTGAAAACTTTTCCCCTTGTGTCCAATCAGAATCTCCCCAGAATTAAGTCGTACCCATCACCCCCAATCTCTTCCATGTGACTCCTTCTAAAAAGGAGGTCTCCATCTTCTTTGTAGTCACCTTTTAAATATTGGAACTTAGTGCCAAGGCCTTCTCTAAGTCTTTGTCCTTCAGGGGTGAGCACACCCAGATCTCTCAGCCTCTCTGCATATGTCATATCCCAGTCCTTGGATCATCTCTGGACCCTTCTCCGGACCCTCTGCACTCTGTTCACATCATTTTTGTACAGGGGGGACCAAAACTGAAGATAGTGTTCCAGGTGTGGCCTGACAAGCACTGAGTAGTGGGATAATGCCTTCCTCTCTGCTGGTGATGTCCCTTGATGCGTCCTGTTGACTTTCTTTGCTGCAGCAACAAGTAGGTTTTCTTGCACTTACTTTCCAAAGTTTATTAGGTACTACGGTCATTTCAAGACATAAAACTTCCTCTCTGTCATATAATCAGACCTTTATCTCCTCCTCCTCCTTCCGGCTTATAATGGCAAGTCATAGCCTCTTGTTTCTAAGACCATCAAGGCAATTACGTGACAAAGCTTGCAGCCACTAGTAATCATACTCTTTGTAAAATGTAAAACCTTCAACTATATGTAGAATTGACTTTAATTAAATCGTGTCAAAGGAATAAATTTTCAAAGCACAAACCCCACAGCATGCAAGGCAATACAATCATGCTTTTCTAAACAAAGGCACTTCATGTCAAATTAATTTCTTTCTAAATAAATTAATAACTGTCCCTTCTGTACCCGATTATATATCTCAAACATAGGGGAAATACAAACAGAAAAACACAAAGAAATAAAAACAACAACAACAAACAATCACAAACAAAAACAAACAAACAAAAATCAACAAAAAGCCCCCCCAAGAAAGTAAAGAGAGGGGATAAGGCTAACCAACTACTTTCATAAAAATTATTTATTATAAAAACCAAACAAAACTCCCATTGTACCAAGATGGATATACTATCAAGAAATTAATGAGACATAAACTCTTTCTGTATGAAATCTGTTTCAGAGCTGGTTGTCATGACACTGGACCATCTAAAAAGCAAACAAAAATCTTTATTAGAAACATCAGATAACTAATGTGAAGAGAATTGGAGTCTTAGTTCATTCCCTAATGGACTTGTTACTCACAATATGTTGAAACTATGTGAAAAATCAGGAATTCTCTCTCCTCCAAAAGCACATTTCATACTATTCTAAACTTTAAACAGTTCTTCTTCTACCATCAATAGCTTACTGTGTTTGATTTTATTCATTTGAGACGTGTCAAACCCAAAACCAGAGTGTTTATTACATATATAAATATTTATGTCATGATTCACACAAACTTCCCAATTTCTTCTTTATGCTGTTATTTTACACTGTACATAAGACATAAAAAAAAATCAAGCCCCAAAGCTGTCCAAGCTAAAGGCAAAGAACTATAGAACATAAGTAAGGTGGAGACCTTCTATGTCCCAGGTGCGCTATGCAGTTCTATTTTTTAGGAACAGGGCAAAGAAACAGGAAAGAAAAATATGTTTCACTTTGGGAAACACAGGAAGCCCCATAGAAGTCTACAGCAACTATCAGAAGTAGCCCATAAATCCCTGGTAAATTATTGTGTTCTCTGCACAGATTTCCTCCTGCATACAGTCACTCCTTTCCTTACAACTACTATATGCTTGTTTACATAGCTAAAACTAATGTTAATGAAAAACAGTTGTTCGTGTTCTCAGTGACTAAAAAGAAATGTAAGATTTGTGTTAACCTGCACAACCTCAGTTGTTCTTTCCCTTTACATTTCTATTCTTTTCACTGAATGAGGCAGGTATTTTGTTAGGCAAAAAAGACTGGTGAGTGTATATGTAGAGTTTATAACACACAGTATACCCACACAGCTTCTGAATTGAAACTGGGAAAGGGCCAAATAGATATATTCATTTTCTAATTTTTGACTACTTGTCTTTACAATTTACAAGTCTTCCATCTGTGGCAAGGAGGTTCTTAACTTAAAGAGAGGATGTGGTTCTGGTTCCAGGTATAAGTAAGAGAATCCAACCCAGTTTCAAGGAGTTTCTGCTGTGATGAAGAACATCATTCCCAGAGAACGATGGAGAATTCCTGTAAGAGAAGCTGGAGATATACATGAACTTCAGGAACAGATTCAATCTTCTTTTCACTACGTCCACTCAAACCTCACTCCCATGACAACTGTTCTGACAAAGTTCCTGTGCAATAAATTTTGTTACTACTGCTTTTGAAGTGGCCTGTTTCAGGCCTATAAATGTTGTCTGTCTTCACTATTGTTCCATTAAACTGCTAAACCTTTTTCTGGAAAATGCAACTGAGGATGGAAAGGCCAATTTCTAAAGGTGCATTATTGAATGAATGCAAGGCAGTGAAAATACATATGAAAGAAACTACGGAATAAAGCTTGAGAGCTTTCTCCCTTACTAATGTCAGAAGTTCAAAAAATCACTTAACAGATGTCAGGTACTTGAAAGTCACCAGTATATATATAAGAAATACTAATAAAAATGCACAGAAATCTAATCTAAATTATTAAATTAAAAATAAGAGGATGAAAGTATAAATTTTCCTCGTTTCTGGTCTAAAGCTTAAAAACATTCAATTTCATTATAAAGCTCAAGTTGTCTGCTTTCCATTATGATGGATTGCATTACATGTGATGAGGTGCTGTATCATTCACAGATAGACAAGAAAACATCTAATCACCATCTAGAAATGATTTATCAACATCTTAAGAATATATAAAGGCATAGAAGACAATCAGGACTGCAAGTCTTCATCCAAGGTGGATCAACATCTTTCTTCATTACAGACTCACTGGAAAAATAAAAACATACTAAAAACATCCCAGTTTTTTCTTTATAACATACACAAACACACACACACAAAATCAAACACCCCCTCACCAACATCCTTTTGTAACCTATATTTAATTCAAATAGGTGTAAATATCTCAGATGCAATGGATAAGACCAGGATCCTATACTGGAACCAGGGTCTGTAGGACTGCTGAGGATCAGTATGAAGGGCTAATAGGGATTTATCAGTGAGCAAATGAGCATTTGTGAAATATCTTACAGAGATGTACTTTGACTTTTTGATAAATAGATCCTGCTTATCCCACAAAATATGTGCCATATATAATTTAGTTTTTAAAAAACTTTTAGCTGTATTTCTTTCATCCTGTATTCTCCCTATTTCATTTTATTTACTCCCTGTGCTAGGGAAGCAGCAAAAATATTCTTAGGTCAAAAAAATACTGAGAGAAACATTCACTCTCACTGAAAATAATATTGAACCATAGGTTATTTCCAGCCTACAAGAAGCTGATAAAAAAAAATACTGTATTAGGGAAGATAGCAGGATATAAGCAATGATCCTAAAATCTAAAGTGCTAGAAAAGTCTGGTAACAAGTCAACCACCTGCTACCTTGCAAGCAACAAATGAGCATTTTTAAACCCCAGCTTGTTATTCAACTAATGTAAATTATTGGCTTGGACAAGGAAATATATTCCAATTAGGAACTGTCACATGGGATTTTACAACCTCTCTTTAATTTTTTTCAATATTACTCATAAAAACAGTAGATTATAAAAAAGGATCAAACATTTTTCAAGACAGCCCATATCCACAGCCACTGCTACCTAGTCTTTTCTATGGAAATAAGGAGTGAAAATTGGCCAGTGCTGAAAGTTATGTTCAGTCAGTAATGAAGCCAAGCAATTCACACATACTCAGCAAATCTTCAAGTTATACTTCCCACAGAAAACACAATCCACCAAATTTACAGACTTTAGTTAAAATGGTGCAAAAATGGACCTGAAAAACTTATCTAAGGTGACAACTCTCAAATGTTTTCTTTTGTTAAAGTTATTCAGTGGCAGGAAATCTCCAAAGTTCCCAGGAGATTTATTCCAGTATTACATTACGGTTCCAGTTCAAATATTCTTCTAAACATGTAAACTGATTTTTTTCTTGCTGCAACTCAAACAGATTACTTCTTATCTACCCTGAATCTGTAGAAAAGGTAACCTCCCCTTCTTTACAACGAAACTGTGTAACTGTGGGCAGTAACTGCGCCCCCATTCACAGCCTCAGTCATTCCTGTTCATATCATATTGCCTTAACCACCTCCTGTTCATCTTTCCTGAAGTCCATTCCTACCCAGAAGAGAACCACTCCTGAGAGAGGCTTTTGAGTAACAGACAGTGCAGTTATATCACTTTATAGATCCATATCTGTAGTTAGTTGTTCCCATCAATTTACAGTACCTGTGTTGTCTCAAAGAGCTTTGCCTTATTTTCATATCATATCTTCAATCTCTTAAGACCTGTTGAATTCTAATCTGTACTTCAAAATAATTTCATTATCTCCCAGTTTCAGGTAGTCTTAAACAACAATAATTGAAGTGATTAATAGAAGTACTTAACAGTACAAGATCTAGATGTCTTACATCTCCATTAAAAAAAAAAAAAACACAAAGCAAAAACAAAAACAAACAAAAAAACACAAAGAAACAAAAAAACCCAAAATAAAACAAAAAAAACCCACCATGAAATTTCTCTGTGTATTTGTACAAACCCTTTTTCACCCATGCTATAGTACTTTCCTCAAGAACATCTCAACAGCTTTTCTTGTAAGTAAAATGGGTGAAATGGTGCCAAAAGCTTTTCTGAAGCCAAAATGTAATCATATCTACAATTTATTTCTGTAGAAAGGCCTCTTACCAACCAGAATTACTGAGGAAATTGAAGATAAGTGTCAGGTTTATAATCTTCCTTTCCTTTTCCCTTTCCCACTTCTTCAGACTTGCACACTGTATTTGTCTGGTTTCAGTCTTCTGGCATTTCATAAATCTTTCAGACATTATCAATGAGAACACTTCTGAAATTACCTCAGACAGTATTTTACAAATACTCAAATGAAAGAGTTTTCCAAGGGATTAATTAATTTTTAAGGTCAATGTGGGGAGATAGGGACCGGCGACCGGAAGATCACGCGCTGTACGGGAAGTTAGGGTCCCCGCTGTCTCCCCGCTGTTTGTCAATACCGTTGGTTGTGGCGCGAAGCTAGCGGAAGTGACGTAGCCCAGGCTATATAACGCCGCGTCACCCCGAAATAAACGCCATGCACCGTCCACCACATTGGTGTCTGCGAGTACTTGGCCCGCGCAGTCTGAGGTGACTGCCGTGCTGTTCCTGAACCAGGTCGTCACGCCTCGACAGAGGCAACAGGTCAATATGAGAAATTACACTTTAAGAAAAAAAACACCGCAGCATAAGCTCCCATTCCGTATCTCTACATTCCAGGACAGATGGGCTTAATGGCCACTTTATGACAGCCAGGCACTGGTCATAACAGCATGTCAGGACCACGGTGGCTCATAGAGAGTTCTCCACTCATAATTTGGGTTACACAGGAAATGAGATGGAATACAGGAAAAACTCAGGGAAAAAAAATTGTGTTAAACAAAATGTCATATTCATAAAATCATCTATTTTTCTATTCCAAACATGCTGGTAGTACTGAGTAAGCACATTTTTAAACCGTGATGTTTGATTTTCAACACTTCATTTTCAGTTCATCTCAATCACAGACTTTCCTTAATAAAACAAATAGTTCCATGATCACAGAGGTGCCAATTAAACCTGGTTTATCTGGATTCATGCCTGTTGTTGACTGATTGTATCTTTTCTAACAATTGGGTTGGTTTTAAAAGGGTTGCCTCGCATGTGGATTCTCTATTGCCTGTGCTGAAGAGCAGCCCCACAGAAAGGGGCCTGGGGGTCCTGGTTGAAGTTGAACATGAGCCAGCAGTGCCCTGGCAGCCAGGAGGGCCATCCCTGCCCTGGGGGCATCAGGGACAGCATCTCCAGCCGGGCAAGGGAGGGGATTGTCCTGCTCTGCTCTGCTCTGCACTGGGGCAGTTTTGGGTGCCACAATATTAACTATTAAAACTATTAAACTATTGCAGTGTGTTCAAAGGAGGGCCATGAGAATGGTGAAGGGCCCTGAGGGGAAGTGTGTGGGGAGTGGCTGAGGTCACTTGGTCTGTTCAGCCTGGAGGAGACTGACGGCAGAGCTCACTGCAGTCCCAGCTTCCTTGGAGGGGAAGAGGAGGGGCAGGCACTGATCTCTGCTGTGTGGTGACAGTGACAGGACCTGAGGGAATGGCCTGAAGTTGTGTCAGGAGAGGTTTAGATTAAATATCAGAAGAGTCTTCACCCAAAGGGTGGTTGGGCATTGGAACAGGCTCCCAAGTGAAGTGGTCACAGCACCAGCCTGACAAGAGTTTAAGAAACGTTCAAGTGACAGTCAGAAGTTAGACTTTGATGATCCTTGTGGGTCCCTCAGTATCTTATATGATTCTATGATCCAGAAGTGCATGCTGCAGCCTCTGCAGAAGACAAGACTCTTTGGCAGTTATTCTTTCTCCTGTCCACAGCTTTCACATAATTTTTATGACTTTATGAATTCTTTTCCTGCTGAAAGTCTAAATCAGACCATCTTCCCCTCAATAACTAAAAAAAGAACTCAGAGAGAGTGAATCCTGCAATAAAATATCTTAAGTCAGATGAGACAATGCCACCTTTAGAATACTCTTATAATGGACATGGATAATTTAATATTTGTCTGAACCATCCTTAGCTTTTCTAACTAAATCATTAAGTGTCATTTAATAGGAAAAGTCTTCCTGGCACAAAGCTTGAAGACAGTGAAAAAGGGGAAATATTACATCCTGGCAGTGAATTTTCCTTGCCCTAGATTTCACCTTCAGTATCAGGAAACACAAAGAAGGAAAGAAAAGGCTTGGACACCTGAGGACTTGTCAGCTCAAAATCTTCAAACTAAATTCAATCTGCTCCTTCTGTGAGTTAATAACATGAGCTGTGGGAAATACCAGGAACAAGGTTTTGCAGACAAGAGGTAACCCTGGGATGACACAGCAGTGAGTTAGCACAGCAAGACAAGACATTCAGCAGATTCTTTTAGTGAGTACAAGATTCAGCAAAGCGAGACAGAGGGTTAGAAAATCAGCCCACAGCTCACAAATGTTTTCAGGATATCATGTGCAGAAGTGTGCACATCAGATTTTCATTCACAGGAAACAGCATTTCTACTTAATTATTCCAGAAATGGGAACTCAACAGAAATGTATCTGCATAATCAAAATAAGGACTGACCAAGTTTTCAGGCTTAAAAAGAATAACAACAAAATTGAAAAAAAAAATCACAATTAAGTAGTGAAATGCAGGACTTGCGCTGCCTACAAAATGAAGTACTTATGCATTATCACTGCTCATTGGACCTCATTCCTTATCATTGGACCTTCTTATCAAAATATCTCAATTAAAAAGTAAATTATCTTATGCCTTTTAACTGTCTAAATAAATAGCCTTTTTACACTAAGAAAATTGTTCCTGACTTTTACCTCATAAGGGCTTGTCTTCACCTAGCAGTTCTTTTGCAGAAATTTGGAATGTCAGCTTTACAGTGGAGTCACTACACTGCCCTACTGTCTCCTGCAAATATGCCCGATGCCTCTAGGTGCTTTTATGAAATATATTTTTTCTCTAAAAGTGAAGGAAGGTAGTAGACATGATGTGAGAAGGTGTATGCACACAAGGAAATAAAAAAATAAGCCTCCATTCTTAAGCCCTGAGGATGAGAGGGCAGACATGAATTTGTTCCCACCCAAATGAGGGTGCCACACACAGACTGGCACTGGGAATCACCCCTCACCCCTGCAAACTGCTGAATCATGACCACCCATTATTTGGAATATTTCTCCTTTAAAACACAGCCCAAAACATACTAGGGATCATGATAATAGTTCACCAATATGATCAGACAGTGTGCTCACACTGTCCCCTGGTTGTGCTTGGTTTGCTGCTATGGAGCCAGGCGGAGTCTGATGGGGAGCTACTGCAGACTGACTGGATACTTGGATTGCATGGCTTCCCTTTCTGGAAACTAATTTCTCTTTCAAAGAAGCCTCAGCCAAGGAATGGTACCAAAATCTGTTTTACGGGAGATAAGTAACACTGCTGAATTTTCTGACAGAGAAGCTTTGAGAAAATTGACTAATGACACAGAACAAAACCTGAGTGTTACATTCAAAACTGACAAAGCTTCAAATCAAAATCTATCTCTGACATGTCTTTGTTCTGACTAGGTCTGAAGGCTTTAATAATTTACTCATGTAAAATGGCTTTATTAATATTTAAGCTCAAAGATGGGTAGGCATGTAGAAAATAACACTGAAACCACAGGGTATTTTTTTCTTTATTTCCCCTTTACTCATGTTTTACAGCTGTAAATATCAATGGAGATGTATTACATTCTGTATTTATATTCTGCCTGGCATACTGGAGAAAACCTAAGTGACATATTCTACATGCTATATCATACAAACCACTGCCTAGCTAGTTACTCTTAAAATGTGTGTGTTACTCTCAAATCCACGTGCAGGCAGAGACACATGGGATTGATATTTCCTTACCACATCCATATTAACTTTCTCTGTATGTAAAATCAACAGAAATTCTACAAATTCCTTAACATCTGAAATGAGATTTAATTATTCTTTAGTTTAATTATAATCTAGGGAAAGATTTTCTTTTTTTCCTCAAGAGGTAATTTAAAATCAGAAACATTCATAAGAGCTGATTAGTGATTCTTTCACTGCTTTCCATTTCTTTGTTCAGACAGACACACAACTCCCAATCACAGGCACTCTTTTTGCACCAGCCTCTGCAGGACTGGCTTTCAGTCACAGAGACAGCTAGGCAACAGAGCTAGGTATTTTGGTTCTTTTCCAATGTCTAATTCAGAAACCAACATAGCTGTCCTCTTCCCTGAGAGAGTGATGAAGGCAGTCTCACTGAGCTTAAATGCACCTGTTAGCTGAACTTGCTCAGGTGGACTAATTGGCAAAGATAACTGTCATACTATGTTAGGAATTCATTATTTCTGCAGACTGGCTGGTAACAGGTTCAAGCTTTTCTTGGGGGAAGAATTGCATGTTTTTTCATAAAATACAAGGAAGGAAGACAAATTCTGGTGAAAAAAAAATTCTTTTAATGTATTTAATCCTTGAAAAGACTGAATCATTATAATTCTTATTATGTAACGTCTTAAAATGAAAAGGAAATATTTGGGATGAAATGGGAAATTAGCCGTATCTTTCTGAGGAAATAAAAGGCTGAGAGCACAGGCTGAAGCAATGGCATGCAATTGTCTTTACTTTTCGACATTTAGTGAGCTCTGTGTCATAATATCAGCACAGGCTTCCCCCAGTGCCTGCATATAGCTCAGGGGTCGGCTGAGCCCCAACAGACAATTTTTGTGCAGTCATCCTGTTCTGGGGGTGTCAGAGAATCCAGCTGGAGGGATATATCTGTGCCATGCCAGTTGGCCTCAGACCATAAAGCAGCCCGTCCATCATTTCATTTATCAGCCTGGCTGTAGCTGTTAGTTTATAGAGGAAAGCACATGAGAAAATGTGATCAACAATGGGATTCTTCCATTTTTCTTCCTTGGGACACAGAAAAGGCTTGATCTCCTTAACAGAGGTAAACAAACCCAGAATCAGATCTAACAGAAGGCTTTTTGGGAAATCAGGACCATCAAGCCATGTGCTTTATATGTTGAACCACAGGATACAACTGAATTCTTTTCAGATTGCCACATCCCACCTGCTTTATCTCAAGAGCACTTTGTCTTTCTGTTTATTTCACCTCAGGAAATAGCTATGAAATTGTACTTAATCTTTAATCAATTAAGCGTTACCTTGAAAGTTTCTTTCCCCAAATAGTCTGACAAATCCAAAAAAATTTAATTGTTTATACTACTGGTGAAGGTATGGAGGGGATGAAGTCTTTCCTCTGAGCCACTGAACTAACAGAGTTACAAAAGCAATTTGCTGTATTCAATAAAGATGGCAAGACATTACCATAGCAGAAATCCTGTAAAGCTACAAACAACACATATAAATGTAGAAGAGCTCATCTACTCATGAGTGAGGTATGAAAGCAATGGTCATAATTGCAAAGTAAGGTCGGAACTGACATTTGAAGGACAAGGTTGCCACACCACACCTGGTCCCACAGGATTGGTCTCTGGTCCGGTAGTCACCAAGTCACCAGGCACATGGAGTTGTCCTGCTGCCACTTGTGGATGTGCAGACTGTGTGACAAAGTCTGCAACTATTGAAAGAGGTAAGAGCTCTGCAAAAATGTGTAGGAACTGTATCACCAGCCCAGGACTTAATGACTTGTGAATGACCCCAGCATTTTCTCAGCAGTGTAAAAGGACAGGCAATAAAGAGCAGACGTGTCAAGAGCCAGTTAAACCTGGAGATTCATTTTCAGATATAAAGGCTTTTATGTCAAGGTCATCAGCTCAAATCCAGCTAATAGTGGGTCATCCATCTACAGCAGTTCTTGTAGGCACTCATGGGAGGTGAGGCTTCCCCAGTTACTACCGAGGAAATACCTAACATTGATATTCCCAAGTGAAACACACTTTGCCATCCTCTTGCAGACCCCCTGAACTTTAAGGATGACATCACGATGCACCCATTTGTGTATAAATGGAGACTGTTTCACACAGCTGGGAGACCTTATATATATTCCATTTGTCTTAGAAACAAAATATGTGCAAGCTTATGTAAAGCCCATCCCAGGCATCAGTAACTTGGAAGCTGCTTAACCTGAGATAGCAGAGCTCCGTGATGGAAGTCCACAAGGAAATAGATATGCAAACACGGTGCTGTGGGCACTGTTGCAGAAGATGAGAACTACACAGCCCTAAGCTGCACATTAAATTTGTCCTAGACTGCAGAAAGGCCCTTTTATTAACCTGCATGTTGAAATGTTTAACAATGTCTGGAATTTTCCTCCAAATGTTTTAGCTTCTATACACAATGCTTAGTCAAACCTTATGGGTGGATAAAGTGTAGGCAGCTGCAACTAAACCAATGTACAGTAATCCAGTAGGGTGCAGTAAGTCACAGAACAAAACTGACCCAAAATGATGGTGATTTTTTTTGTCTATATTGTTTAATTTTGTACATACAGTACAAGAAGGTATATCTCTCTGCTTAAGAAACACAACGGTATTTTTGGACAGCAAATTAAAATATGGCTAAAAAATTATAAATAGAAATTATTGGAAAAAATATTTGAATGGGAAAAGGGAGTAATTTATAATTATATCTATATATGTATAATTTAAATTAAGATCTTTTAAGAATATATACATCATTATTATGTTGAAATTTTAGAAAAGATGGCCAATGGAACCAACACTACTGATAGTCTGAAGACAGACACAAAACCCAGAACCACAACAATTCAAGTCTTTGTTAGTTCTAGTTAATATAATTTTAGTTAAATA